>CAEGAG010234943.1:0-15153 GCA_903067065.1 Brachyrhaphis terrabensis | reverse complement strand
CCATCCATCCATCCATCCATCCATCCATCCATCCATCCATCCATCCATCCATCCATCCATCCATCCATCCATCCATCATCCCCTGATCTGGGTAAATACCATGTTTGCGTTTTTGAATGTGTTCAGAAAATTAAAGGGGGCTCATCAACAATATTACACAACTGGTGTGTAAATGATTAATCTGCTTGATCCATTAAACGAGATTCATACTGACAGACCATAAAAAACACACATTTATGTATTGCAAAAGAAAACATTTTAGTAAGTGTTCCAAGAAAAAAAACCTCTGAATATATAGGCTATATATCTAGTTATTTTCTTATGTTTTCTCATTAATACTCAACATTTCTTATTTTTTAGATATAATAACCATTTAAGATCTAAGGATTGCGGTACAACCCTCAGCTTTTTGTCATTTGAAAAGAAAGAAAACAAAAAAAACATTTCCCTGTAATAAATCAGCATAACTTTGAAGGTTGTTTTTTGTTCCCTTATGTTTGCTTTGAGTTTTATTAGCTGCTAATTTTATAAACTTATGTTGACTGATTCTTATTTTGACATTAAGTACATACACACGGTAGTTTTAATTGTTGAAAAAACATTTGTTTTTATACTGCAAATAGTGCTCTACTGTTTTAAAATTATGGTTCCGTTGTGCCGTCCAATAAAAGGCCTCTCCAAGCCAGCCTCCCAGGCTGATTTTCCACGCAAGCCCACCCCTGATGGTGGTAAACCTTGTGCTTTGAAGCGGCTGGCAATGAAGGAAGAGATAAATTTTATATCAACAATGGCAAAACGATGGAAAACCTTGGAACACAGTCTGTCACTGCACCCACCAATACAAGTAAAATCTAGAGAGGATCCAGAAAAAAACAAAAAAGTAGGAAATGACCCTGTGGTCTGTCAGATCAAAATATAACTTCTTTTGGAAAAGAGAGATGCTGCATCCTTGAGACCTAACAGTGTATTTTTAGTAGACATCCATGATGCATGTTACTGCCAAAGAGCAGTTCATTATCTTCATCTTCTGCTTCAGAGATCCTGGATATAATGGGTGCCATGTTTCTTGCCCCTGTTGTTAAATGAGTCCAGTGATGTTCCAAGCTGTTCAGACAGACTACTGATAAGCTCTTGATGAAGGACAGGCGACATTTCCTTTTTATCACTGTTCTACCGGTGTGTGTGCAGCAACTCTTTGACTCCTTGTTGACATGAGAGGTCACTCTTGACTTGTCTGACGGAGTAGGTGCATGAGCTTTCTGCTACTGCCAAAAGATGTGATTAACCTTATCATGATGGTGTGTCTCTGCCCAGTTTTAAGCTTTTACAAAAGATTTTTGAAATAATGTGTGAAACTGACCCACTGGCTTTGGGAATGATGATATATGATACTGTTTAAAAATGCATGCTGTTTATATTTTTAAGAATGCAGTGATCATTTTTACTTGACTTCATATGGTGATTTTTGTGCCTTAAATTGATTTATTATTAAAATACTACAATTTAAATAACCATTCTCAAAAATGTGTTAAAATTAGAACTTCTAATGCAGTTATGTCTGGATATCAACCAATCAGTTATTAATTTCTGTCAACGTGCAGCTACAAAGAGGTATCTACGAACTGTTGGCACAACAGATAAAAAAAGAAATTAACACTGACAAATAGCACATGCCAAAGGTTAAGTAAAATGGAGGAGAGGAGGAAGATGCATAATCACCAATGGAAACTGAACATTTTCATGCTGGAGGGGGAGAGCGGATGCAGCCAGTTGGTGCTCTGGAAATATCAACCTTATTCCCAAGTCTAACAATTATATTAACATGATAAATAATATTAGAAGCCTGGCTAAGGTCAAGCAGGTCTACCACCGAGTGCCTACTGCAGAATAAATTTATCAGATGGTAATTATTAACTCAGATTAATGTCTTCAATCCTGTGAGGTTTCCTAAACCTACAAATTCCACATTATTTTAATTAGACATTTCAAATAGTCATAAACCTTGTGTGCACTTATTAACCCAGTCTCACTGGGGTTCTTCAAGCAGTCACAAACTAGTGTAGTGTGAACTGGGCTTAAGAAGTAAGGATCTTACAGAAATCTTTCTGGTAAGTCTTCTCTAGCAGTGATAGTGTTACCGGCACCAGATGTAGGGGAATCTGAGCCAGTATCAAATGTGCACAGGCAGATGAATCCAGTGCAACAAATATCTGTGGATCACAGAGGAAGCGAGTTGAAACAATGTTACTCTGGCAAGAGCTTGTTTATTCTGAGCCACATTTTCAATTAAAGAAAAACAAATAAATAAAATACAATTACAATACAATTCAAATTCAATCAACAACATCCGGAGCTTCCACAAAGAAATAAAATAAAACAAAATGCACAAATAAAATAACATAATAGCAAAAAAAAAAAAAAAAAAAATCTAATACTAAATGAACATAACCAAACTGAACCAAACATTCCATCTACAACACACAGTAAACACCAACATTTGTCAGTTAGAACGTTTTTTTTAGTCATTAATGTTGGGCAGTTATAACCGTTACAGCGGTTACAAAGGAGATCAAGCCCACCACAAATAAATACACTTTTATGAGAAATAACACAAACATTGACTAATCAAGCGATTTAAATAAATCCAAAATCCCAAGGCTCCAACAACAAAAAGCAAGCCATATGCCGACACAGATCAACGCTAGTATAAAATTACACATATAAATTATGCAAAACACAACAAAATGAATCTTTATATATTTACAGAACATTTTAAATGGGCTTATAAAAGTTGCCTCCTATCCTACCTGTGGATCACAGGGGAAGTGAGTTGAAACAATGTTACTCTGGCAAGAGCTCGTTTATTCTGAGCTGCCATGCCCAGAGCCAGGAAACTCGTTCTCCTTGTTAGACACACAGAGGCACGAGAGCGCCCCCACTGGCAGGGAGATACATGCACACAACAAATAAGTCTATATACATAAGAAAAAAAAGAAGAAAAAAAAAAAACAAAGACAAAAGACAGCACAAATTCTGTTTCAAAAATAGGAGGTGTATTAATTTTATTTTATTTTTTTACTGTTTCTCAACAGTAAGTGGGTTTCTCAACCCACTTCACTAGTAAATAATGATATTAGATACAGTAGGTTATTTATAATACACATGCTAAGATAAGACTTCACTAATCTTAAACTGGAGAAAATTTATGGGACAAATTCAACCTGCCACCAACAAGTTCTCATACAGCTGCCTTTTCATGTGTATCTTAATAATCACTGCGTGATGTGTCATGTGATATAGGAAAGTCAAAAACAGCTAAAATGATGCATCCCTCCATATTGAAAGTGGTTGCAGTGACTCCACTCATTGGTCGGTCAATAAAACCCTGACTGATTGGTTTTAGTGCCAAGTGACAGCAAAAAAAAAAATTAACACTTTTCAACTTTGTTCTTTCACGCTGCCAGCCTGCATGTGCATGTCTATGTGAAAAAGATTAAAATTTAACATGAATGAATTACGCCAACCGCTCGGCTGGAGGGAAAGCAACTGTCGCCTCTTTGTACAATTCCACTTGGAAATAAATGGAGAGGGGGTAACGTCATTCCCTGTGTCGAGCGTATTAGGTTTAGAGATTCTCAAGGCCTTTGAGGACAAACTGTATGTTTTGTCTTTGCAGAACCATGCCTGATTTAACCCATTTTCAGTGTATTTGGTCAGGGCAAGCAACCTTTTAAATGCAATGTCCTGGTATTACATAGTCCATAATGTTATACACTAACAATTTTCCTGGCAGAGCCTTTGAAAGAGAAAGAGGCCCACAGCCTTACAGATTGTCCTCCATACCCAACTGTGGGAATGAGATGTTTTAAACATTTTTACCCACATGTAGTATTCATTGCCAGAATGTTAATATTCTCTGACCACAGAACACAGTTCCAGTTCATGTCCCAACAGTGTCCAGTGAACAGAAAAGGCTTTTTCCAAGCATGAGTTCCAAACAGGTTCTTTGGGAAGAGTTATTAAATACACATTATTTAATTTATGGCTATTAAGACCAATATGCCAGTATTCCCATATTTTTTCTCCTGTAACTTCCCATACCATCCAGATCACTGTGCATGCTGCCAAAATAAACTTGGTCCTTGACCAGTGCTGCTTGTCACAGTTCCAAGTGTTTTAAACGTAGGCGTTTTTGCAGGAACATTCACTAGGCTTTTCGCTGACGCTTACACAAAGTGTCTGGACAAATCGGCTTACAGCTAAATAATGAGATGCTACATAGAATTGATAACTGATGACTGCTAACTTAATTTTTCAGAGAAAACACTTTGAGCAGCTGGGCCATTATTTAGGCCAACAGTTGAAATGTGATACACTGAACAACCTAGAGGGATTACATGGAAAAAAAAATTGTCTATATAGTCTTGTTGTTGACCGTTTCTTGGATGGAGCAAAACTATGGACAGCTGTTTAGGTCATTGACTGGTCCTCTGAGGATGTGAGCCAGCCATTTGTACTGAAACATACACAGAAAAAGACTATTTGAACATACACTGTGCCTTTGGTGTTTGATGGCAGCTGTAAAAATGAATGAAAAGCCAATAGCAAGGTGATTAAAGCAGTAAATCGCTGCTCCCTTTAGTATTTAGACACATACTAGATGCCAAACCATGTCCTTGTTTTTTCATTGAAAGTCCAAAATCTACATTCAGATAACATTTGAACCTCAAATTTCGTAATAAAATCCCTTCATACACAGGTTTTATGCAGCCATAAAATCCTAAGACATTAAAACCACAAAACAAAATGCCTGGTGGTAATGGTCCTTCCAGCAAACAACACAGGACTTTATTAGCAGTTTCATTAAATCTCACATTAAGTGGGACCCATGAGAAACTATCTCTTGTAAAAACTGTTGCTCATGTTCCAACTGATCTTTAAAATTGTTGCAGTAAAATTAGGGCCTCCCAAAGGTTAAGTGTCAGCAACTTGTGCCTCTAGAGCTGCATGTCGATGTCTGAGCTAATCATATTGTTCCTTCAAAACTTGGGCCAAAAATCACTCACAAATGAGCAATATTTTTATTTAGAAAGTTAGTAAGAAATTCTGTCTATATCAGTTCTTTCTGTTTTATTTAATATCTGAATAAAATCTCAACAAAATACCACCTGTGGTACAAACACTTATTTTCTGTAGACATTTTGTCATTTGGTGGCAAATGACAAAATGTCATTTGGTAGTTTTATTCTCAGGTCTTAATTGACTTTATTCTAAACAAAACAATTATTTTTGGTAAAGTTTGATCATTTATTTAGCTGAGAACAGAGACAGTAATTATATAGTTCTTATACAGTAGGCCTCTATGAATAACAAAGGCAAGAATCACTGTCATCAATATAGTTTAATATTACTAGGGGACATCCGAGTCTTTCATTTGTTTATCTCCAAACTGAAATCTATTATCTTCATCCTGAACACTGCTTTGTGGGTAGCCCCCACTCCAACAATCCGCTAGTCACATTTTCTTTCCCTTTCAGTGACAGCATTGAAAAGAAAAAAAAAACCCGCACTCACAACAAATAAATGAAACAAACCATATCAGGAACTTCTGTTATTCTCACCTTGTGTTGTGACTGATGCTTTGCAAACATTTCCTTCAACGAAGTTTGTATTCTTCAGATTCTATTTTGATTTTATCAACAGTGAAATACTGCTGAAAAAATATTTATGTAATGTAACTTGTCACTCAACACCTTATTTAAATGTGTGAGAAGTATGGATCAAAATATCCAAACCCCTTGAATGTAATTTTCTGTGGGGTCGTTATTACTACCTGTAAAAGAGTTGTCTTCATCTATGTCCTGCTTTATTTCATGCAAGACTCTACAACAGAGCAGATTTTCAATAATATCAAGTTATAAGACCTTCATTTAGACTGAGCATCATAATGATACCCAAGAAAAGTGTTCTTTGATTTCCAGTGAACTAACATGCACCCCTAAATCAGCTGGCAGTCGGAATCAGACAATCATTCTCTAGATTGGTCTAGACCAGTGCTTCTCAATTCCAGTCCTAAGACCCCCCTGCTCTGCATATTTTAGATGTGCCTCTATTCCAGAACAGCTGATCCAAATGATTGCATGACCTCTTCTGCAGCCATCAAGTACTGCAGAAGCCTGCTAATCACTTACAGGTTTGATCCAGGTGTGTGGCAGAAGGGAAATACCTAGAACATGCAGGGCAGGGGGGCCTGATGGTCAGAATCGAGAAACCCTGGTCTAGAGTTTAGACCATTCACATATTGGAAAATCAAAAAGTATTTCTGATTATTGAATCCTGCACACAAAGTGGAGTAGCAACAAGACTCTCTGGGTGGATACTGCTACTGGAGAATGAAGTACATTTCTCCAGTATGAGTGAAAGTGTTTAAAGATGAAGCACACCAACATAACAGAATATATATTTTTTTCATAGCTTATTGAAATATTTCTGTGGTTCATTTAGAAAGAGTGTGAAATAGAGGGAGGTATTCAGTAAAAAAGAGGAAAAATTACTGAAAAATGCTAAGTTTTTTTCCATTTGAGCTTTGAACTTATGTTAAAAAGTAGGTAGATTTAAATTGTTGGCAGGTTCTTGGAATTATTTTAGTTAAGGTGCTAAAGACAGTTTAAAACATCAAATGTGCCTTTGTTTTAAAAATATTGCATTAATTGACTTCTCTGAAACAAGCATCATGACATCGCATCTGCTCCTAATGTTTATTATGAATCAAAGCTTGTAGTAAGGCTAAAAAATATCTTTATTGCATTGCTCACATCACTTTATAATGCAGTTTTCTAAAATATTTATCAGATTTGACAGGTCAAAACTTGGCAAAAACCTGAGATCAGAAAACAAACAGTCTTGTGGCCCATGAAAAAAATCCAGTTTGTTTATGTACCTTAAAAATCCCCAATACTATGCTTAAAGTTAAAACAGAATATATAAAGTTAAAAATGAAGAACTAAATGAAACACCACCAATGATTCAACACTAGGTATATGATTAAAATTGCAAAAGTAGCTGAAAGTTCTGGCTGACAACTACTTAATATCAGGTGCATTTTATTGTCATCTTTGGTTCCAACTTCTATCCTGCAGTGCTAAGCTCTCTAAAATCATTGAGCTTTGCATAATCTTGTCACTTACAATTATATTCATATCCCCATGTTACTTAAAATGTGTAGAAGTAAAGCCTATTTTAATAAGTAATCTTTCTAACACTTATGTTGATAATCACTGCTGCAATATTTTACTAACCTTAAAAAAAGAAAAGAAAACCCTTTCAAAGTCACAGTAAAGCTTCTTAAATATATATTTTTACATACATCTTGTATGATTATGTAAGGGTAAATCTCAATTATACCTTAATTCCTGTTTTGGATTAAGATTTATAGAAGTTTTTTTCTCAATGCTGAAATGTTTACAAAATGTGGCGTTCTCGATATTATTCACTTTCAATCACTATGGGATAACCTCAGCAATTCACTCTTTATCTTTGTATTGTACATTTATTTTTACCCCAAGGGCTATTTTTATCATTAATGTTAGAAATGTGTTTGATAATGTATAACATAAAGCACTTTGGGATCCTCTGGAAGCCTGATTTACTTGCTATTTACAATTTTTTGGAGGAGTGAAAAGTTACAAGCAACAAAATTATGTCCTGCCCTTTTGCCTTAACCAAAATGAAATGTTGAGTGACTGAAAGAGGCAAAAGAGAGGCACTGGACAAAACCAGAACCACAGGTCACACTTTCTACCAGGTTTGGGAAATTTTAATTTAGCGTCAAGAGAGATGAGAAAATAAAGACACGCAAACACCTGCACCATGTGGATAAAAATGTGGACGTTCTTGTTCTGAGGGGTCAAAAAATTCAAGTTGTTAAAAATGGAAAAGACCAGAGGGCAGGAACAGCTTAGGTTAGATAGCCTTGGGCAAAACACAAGAATGGGAAACTCTGAGACTAGCCCAGAAACAGAAAAGCGAAAAAGGAAGAGTGTGTGTTCAAGGATGACACCCAGTAAATGATAAGATGAAACAGAAACCTCACAAAAATAAAGGATAGGAGAAATAAAGCAGCGTGAGTGACAGGAAACAGTTGTTGTGAGGAAGAGTCAACTGAAAAATTGAACAGAGAAGACATCAAAAGTAGATCAGACAGACAAGAATTGAAGTGGCAATATTTCACAAGTAAACAAAGACTCGTTTCATGAAGCTGGCAATGTTCACTAGTGAATGACATTGTTTTACTTGCACTTCTTAAAATATGTAGACTAACTCCTACAAAGATGAATCTTGTGTTGGATTTTTACTTAATTATTAACATTTCCCCCAAAAGATACTTGTACCAAGAATTCATCTTGCTGACTGGTCTTACCACATGCCTCAACAGGTCCATTACCATCTAAAAATGCTGCAGTGTACAAAAATTTTTCAGTTCGTACTTCATCAAAAAAAGATGCAAATGTCATCTGTCGAACCTAACACATGCACTGAGCTGTGCTTTCAGGAACTTTACTTTCTGGTCGTCCACAAAGCCACTTCCATGAGATTGTAAGTCTTTGTGGAATCACCCATCATCCTGTGCATACATATGTTAGATGAAATGTACAATACAGTAATAATTTGAGTTTGAGACTAATTTCATTTGTCGTAAATTTAATGATTCAGACAAGTAAAGGTTCACAATAAATTAATAACATGCTCCAGAATTCAAAAAGGTATTTTTTTAGTAGAGAAAATATTCCTCTTTCACTTTTCACATCAATCTCTATTGACCAGAGCAACACAGTAAATGTTTCTACACAAAAAAGCTTTTTATGAAGTGATTAGAATACAGTTTCATTCTATTAATTTTACGCAATAGAATTAATATAATTTTATTAATTCTATTACATAAAGTAGAATGATGTACTTCTATTATTTTATGCAATAGAATTAGTATTTTATGTAATAATTCTATTACATTCTATTACATCAATTCTATTCTATAAAAATCCTAAATATAGGAGTTAAAAAATCTTCTATTAGGCAACTTTTTCTAATCACCGGTAGTTCGAGCTAATTACTCGAACTAATTAACTTTAATTTGAGTCTTTTTGGACTCGAACTAATTTGGATTGTCACCTACCAAACTTATCTAACACAAGTTGTTTGGAATTGACAGGAGATTAATGTTTTCTTTCTTTACACAAACTTTTACAAATAGGACTGCACAGAGATAGTGAGCTATCCATTTCTTCCCATTCATTTCTTTATCTTTTGGAGCAAATTGTGCTGCTGCTGTTTTTTTGTGTGAAACTACATTGAAGCATAAACTGTTCCAAACAATTACGTGCAGGCAGACAGAC
This sequence comes from Brachyrhaphis terrabensis, assembly GCA_903067065.1. Classification (NCBI taxonomy): domain Eukaryota; kingdom Metazoa; phylum Chordata; class Actinopteri; order Cyprinodontiformes; family Poeciliidae; genus Brachyrhaphis; species Brachyrhaphis terrabensis. The sequence goes on along the minus strand of CAEGAG010234943.1, from coordinate 5,761 downwards.
TCAGAAATAGGATCGATAAATGTAAAATGAAAACATAACTTTGATAGCTTCATACAGTGTAATTTTCTAGAAAGTTTTGATGTTGTTCTATCTTCAGGGGAAAAAAAAGTAAATCTGCAAGAGATTGGTAAAAAAAAAAATACAAACAAACAGAAACAAAATACCAATAATTTTGGAAGTAAAAGTGATCCATCCAGGGCGATTTCTGGATACTGAGAACGTCCCTGTCACCTGATGTCGCAGTGGTTTGCTGGATAGTCAGAATAGTTATAACTCACAGACAGAAACACAGAAGCAAGTTTCAAGGTGATTTGTTGAATAGGTTGGGCAAGGAACTTTTAAGAAATTCTGACAGGGATTCTGAGCCATTTTCATTCAGTCTTTCTGATCTTTTCATTGAAGAAAACAACTCAAAGAAGCAGGATACAACTGAAGCAAGCATTCCAAATGAAAGTGGCTCAGCCTTATATGCCAGATTAAAACTGTGACAATCCACAATTCTCATTTATAGATGGAGTTAGAAATGAGTCATTTAAAACTTTAGCATTTTAACAAAGTACAAAAGCAATAAAGAACACATGTGAATGACAACTTTTAGAAAAAACATAAAAACGTATGCTCTGTCCTGCAAATTCACCTTCTACAACAAATCTCAGTGATGTACATAATGCAGATGTTGATTTGATATAGGATATAATATATGGAGTTCAGTTACGTGCAATGAGGTTCACAGGTGGTGAGGTATTGACTTAATCAGATTCATAAATATAAACACCTTGCATGTTTGTTTACGAATTCTTTACACATACAAACTATAGCCGACAACACGCACATTTCATTAAAAAACAAAAAAAAGTTACTGCCGTCTTACTTTTACTTATAAATTACGTCCACGCACAACTCATCCTGCATAAAAATATCCGTTCATCCAAAGCCAAGTCTATCCTCGACATCCCAAACGTATTTAGTGCAACCTGGTCGACCGCTCATGTTTGGTGAGGCTTCTTTGCAAATTCTTTAAGTCACAAAATCCCATCTGAGTCCAAACAGTAACACATGTTGAGAAAAGGATGGAAAGAAAGCAGAAAAGGCAGTTTCTGGAAGGACATCCACGAAGCCAGTCTTTTCTTGTATACCGCTCCGTTTGAGAAGAGCAGTACCCTTCTGTTTCGAAGCAAAACTTTCAGCTCTGGTGTTGGTCTCTCTTTAGTTATTTCCTGTTTCAATTGAAAATTCACTTTAGAAAACTATTTAGTGAAGAAATGTAGTCATCCATGTCAACGTCAGAAGAGAGGAGAGGAGAAAACAATAAATATATTGTTGCACTTGACTTATTTACTGTATGGCTAGCTCACCGTCACTCTGCAGTTGTGGAGTCAGAAAACCAATATCTGGGATCTTGAGCGCCTCCTGCCATGAAGTAAGAAATCTACCTGCCTCACCTCGGATCTGTTCTCTGCCGTTTACGATCGTTCCTCAGCACACGAATTACGTTACGCATAATGTAGTTTTTTGGTAGCCAAAACACTGTACATTATGTAAATAAGCTAAATTTTGGAAAATCATTTCCGATATTAAATGTTTAGCCATTTTATTGGTGATGTACAGACAGGAGGAACGTGCTCCCATTGAATAGCAGCCAGTGCAGTTAGCGAGAGGTTGTGCAATCCAAGGTGAGGCTGAGCTATACTTTATAGTACAAAGCAAAGGGTGAAAATAGCAATATAAATTATCTTATTATATATTATTTTTTCAAGATGACTGGTGAGGCAAAACAAACTGAAAAACTAACTGGCATTTTGCAGGGAACAAAATCTCTAGCATGGGTTTAGTTTATTTGAAATCAAAGACTGCCCAATAATTTTGTATAAATACAGTACATCAATTAAACAAACAAAATAAGCTAATATTATATGAATCTATTTAAAGGGCTTGGATATTGCAACATATATTTTGAAGTGCAGCTAATGCATCAGTTGTATGGCATATACTCAAAATTCAAGTAGCTGTGTTGAAAGCTTTTAGCAAGATATTCACATTTGGGTCCTTAGAATCCTAATGTTTGGCCAAAGGAAAATTAGACACCAACACCAAGGCAAGAAATGACATTTTATTGTGTTCATTTATTAATAAGAGATCAATGTCTAATTAGGACCCTGGAGAAAAAGTGAATGGAAAGTCACAGGTTCTGGACACTAAATATAAGTTCAACAGCACTTCTGAAAATGTATCTATTTATTTTTTTATTCCAAGAAGTTTTAAAATGTTGTCAAATATTGGTTCAGGAAAAAAAAATGTTCAAAAGGCCAGTTGAAAAATTACACTTGAGCCTAACTTTGTATGTTTTTGACACCAGAGTTTTTGATAAAAGCAGAAAGGCAAACCCTTTCAACCTTTGTGGATTATTTTTTGCAGATGCCCTATGAGCTCTTTTTGGTTGTCAGAGCAGCGCGTGCTGTCAAACGGTCTTTTTATGTCAGTCTGGAGAAGATACCGCAGGAGGCCCTGTCAATTGTGATGACTAACAAAAAGTTAGGAGCTAATGGCAAGTAAAAAGGAAAAACTTTTAGCACCATTATAACCAGTTTGTGAGTATACACATCTAGCTAATTCAGAACATATTCATATGTATGTGTACAATGTTCCACATTATGTTTAAAAATGTACAGGAATTGCAACAAAATAAAATTGTATGCAATTTGCAAGAGTACAACTTAGACCTAATTTTTACCTAAGAACAACTGTGCGATTTATTATCTTACTTACAAAGTTTGCTTTCTCTTTACAGTATTGCATCTCCATCGGCTGAAGCAGTCCCAAATTTGGGCCTAGCAGCACTTCTGCCAACAAGATCAATTTAAGCACATGCTAACCAATACAGGCATATTGCATAATGATGGCCCATCTGAAGCCAGGCTTCCAGGCGTGTACCGAGTAAAAAGGGGGCGTGTCAGATGAAGCCCCGCTGTCTCCTTGCTGAAAACCACGTGACTTACAACAAACTATGCCTCACATTGCATGGGTCACGTGACTGCTTCAATTTGCGTGTCGGTTTTCAAAATAAAGGCGTGATGAGCCGTGCTGCTTCATGGCATGGGTTATTGTATTTGATCGCTCATCAGAGGAGTATTTGTCTTCAGCAGTGGCCGAAATAAAAGGAACCTTTTATAGTTCATGTATATTAACGATTTTGATGATGGCACTCATCAAAATGTAATGTTTGTTACCGGTTTTCTCAATTGTTGATTAGGGTATATTTTGTGACTTTATATTTGTGTGTATTTTATTATGTAAAGCGCTTTGAAACTGCATTGTTGCTGAAATGTGATACACAAATAAACTTGATTGAAATGGAGCCAGCAAGAAGAAAAAAAAATTGGACATCTGGGAAGACTTGAGATGATCCTCACAAGATTCTTAAATAAAAATAATTAACCCCTTCACCTCCAAAATTCTCACCTTCTTGAAATGTTAACCTTTTCTTTGTTCTGCAAAGCAGAAACAGACTTAAAGCTGTTGGAAGAGTAAAATTGATGAGTAAAAATATAAGGGATCAGAGAGCCAACTAGGAATCCAAGTAAAAGAGAATGTTTGAAGAATTTCAGTTTTTCAGGAGGCAAATCAAAACTCAAAGATTACCGTCTGCCCCAACAAGCACCACACTCCGAATACACTAAAACAAATGTCTATTGTCAAATCAGTCGATGACAAAAGAAAACAGCCACTGACGTTCAACATATACCAGGATTGGCTACAAATAATTTTAATAACTAAAAAAGTTTAGTTAAATAGGATTTAACTGACTCTCCTGTTACTAAACATGAGTTTGACAAAAACTTTGTGACAATATTGCATTTACTCATTTTTTTAAGTAGGCTATGTCTATCTGAGTGACAAGGCTGCCACAGTTTCAACAGCAGATGTCACTAGTGAGAAATGAATGAACCACCGAGTAATGAACCTTTGGGCAAAGCAATGGGCTGGGAAGCTTCATTGCTTCACGAGGCTTCATTTGGCCATCACTAATATTGCATACTTATGTAGGCAAAAGCTCATCTAAATGATAACAGCCAGCTCATGACAACAACACCCAGCTCAAACACTTAGCAGCTTTATGAAAAACAAAACAAAACAAAAAACATAATTAGATGCTAAACTACTCACACCTGGTAAACACAAGACAGCACAACACAGTCCTACCCACACAAACTACCAATCAGATTAAAACCCAAGCTCTGCTTTTTCCAATAAAACCAGAATCACTGTTATGTGCAAAAATCACTGAACCAGCAGCTACAGAAGACAAAAAAATAAAAAATTAAAGCTAATTTCACAAAGCTAAAAACATAAATTTAGTCCTACCTTGGTTCTGTCACGGTCATAATCCATGTTAGAGTAAATATTTCAACTGTAGGTCCTATACAGTTGAAATAGGACCTACAGTCCTATCTCTAGGAATGGGCCATCTCTAGATGGCCCATTCCTAGAGATGGGCCATCTGAAGCCAGGCTTTGAGGCGTATATCAAGTAAAAAGCGGGCGTGTCAGATGAAGCCCCGCCTCGAGGCTTGTGTTGTCTTTCTGAAAAGATTATTTGTAGTCTGATCAGCAAAGATGTATCAGTATTGCACAGCAGAAACAGATTTAATATTGTTGCAAGACTAAAATTCTGCATGTAGCTAAATATAAGGGCCAATTAGAAATCCAAGAAAAAGCAAATGCCCCAACAAGCACTGCACTCCCAAGACACTAAAACATCAAATATCTTTATTGTCAGATCAGTCTATGACATAAAAGAAAACACAACACAACCATTGATGGTCAACATATACCAGGAATAGATTGGCTACAAATCATTTTAATAACTAAAACTTATGATAATTAAATATGATTTAACTGACTCCTATTACTAAACTTGAGTTTGATGAAAACTTTTTGACAATATTGCATTTACTAATTTTGTGAAGTGTTAACTGAGTGACAAGGCTGTTACAGTTTCAGCAGCAGATGTCACTAGTGAGTGATGAATGAAGCATTGAGTAATGAACCTTTGGGCAAAGCAAAGGACTGGAAAGCTTCATTGCTTCATGGGGCTTCATTTGTCCATCACTAGTGATTCCTCGCTATTTTCAACTTTTCTATCTCCTTGGATACCACCAATAAACTCAAGGGATCCTTCCTTCTCTAGCGCGCAGCTGCGTCTTTCCCTCATTTACGCAAATACATTTTCACTCGTTGTGATTGGTGAATGATGTTGCTATGGTATTTTGTAATACCCCCTGATTCTATTGGCTATTGGATCTGTTAATCACCCAAATCAACCAATGGGCTGCAGATAATCTGCCCTGAAGGTTTGGTTTTATGACTCAAATGCTCAATGCTTCTATAACCAGAGCGCCCAGGACAGTACTTCTTAGTAATACTTCATGCTTATATTGTTTCAAAAAACCATTGTTATTAATTACAAGAATATTTATAGCAAGATATAAGTTGGAGGGAAAAAAATAAATTAAAAAGAGTGAGAAATTTGTAATTGCACAAATGTCCAAAAATGGCACATTTGGAATGTTCGCATGGAATTTTATCAACCAATACCTTTCCAACATGCCTATGCTTAATTTTTTTGGAATGAAATTTGGTACAGTAAGTGGTCAGAACCTGTACTGTGAATTGCTAGAGGTTCTGGATTTCAACTGGCTTTCAATAAAAATCTACACTACTTAATATAAATTAGAATTTATATATATATATATATATATATA
>CAEGAG010234893.1:0-18014 GCA_903067065.1 Brachyrhaphis terrabensis | reverse complement strand
AAAACATGTGTCCCTACTGCATGACGCTGTCACTACTGTAACTCATAGTTGGGCTGAGTTGTTTAGGGTGAAGCACAGTAATAGTTTTATGCCACACATTGGACTCTCACCAATGTGAGAGAAAGTTGAAACAATCTGTATCTGTTCTGAACAGAATATCTACTTCTACATGTCTTTCTTCTTGAACCATATTTACGCCAGTATGTTAAAGACGACCACAAATTATATGCACACTTACTTTGTAAAGTTCACATTTGTGGAGTGCATTACAAGGAGTTTATGTCACAACAGAATCTCCTGCCTACCTTTGCAGTTGTGCACTCTTTCCATTGAACAGTGCTCTGTAAGATATTTATTTTATACCAAAACTTACTTTAAGCTTCTTCACAATGTAATCCCTGACCTGTCTGCTGAGTTCCTTGGTCTTCATCATTTTGTTTTTGAATGTTTTCTGACAAATGTCATTAATCACACCAAGGATCAGCTAAACGTCTGAAGAGAATTTAATTTGAATTTTCTTCAATTCAATTTCAAGACATATACTGTAATATATAGAATAAACAAGATAGCTCAGGCAATTTATTAATACAATTCACCTGCTAAAAAGGTAGTAAAAAGTAGGGTGTGATTTGTGAGTGTGTGGAGTGTTAATTATGAAGCCTAAGTGCAGGTTGTATTTAGGGGCTGTTAGAGTAAAATGGAGATAAATACAAATGCATTCCACATTTTTCAGATTTTTCTTTTTCTAAAATCAATGCACTGTATTTACGTTTTCCACCTACTCCACAATTATGTGCTGCTTTGCGTTTGCTTCTCACATAAAATCCCAATAAAACGCATGGATTTGTGTTTTTAATGTGAAAAAGTTTAAGGGTTCGAATGCCTCTTGCAATGTGCTTTAAATACTGATGATAGTAAAGAGATTAAGTGCAAATTTCCAAGATCCTTTAAAACGGTTAAACCAGACTCAGACTTTACAAGCAGCACTGTTAAAATTCACCCTCCTGATTATTACCTGTTGCCACTTTTAACTATCATTGGATATTGTGAAAGCTGGTCTTCTTGTGATTTCTCTAAAGTCTGATCTGATTCTGACATGAAATCATGAGTCTCGTTTTGTTGAGTATATATGAGCCGGTCTCTGCTCTTACCTCTCCTCCTCTTTGCCGCGACAGTAGCAGAGCTCAGAGTTTGGAAGCAAGGCGAGCGCTCTGACCGCAGGCTCCATGGCGGTAGCTGCTAATTAGAGTGCTGCTCAGTGATTGGGGTCTGGGGTTTTGGAGCGCTGCTGCAGGGAAGCGCCTCAGATGGCTGCCAAACAGGCCGGAGGGAAAGGGTTTCCAATCCCATTTTTATACTGTACATGCACACGCAACATATGCTCGGAAATGCTTCATGCTTAGCCAAAAAGTTACAAAAAAAAACCCCAACATGAACATGCATGAAGTGCTCTGTTGTTTTAGTTAGAACAGTAAGAATCACTAATGTCCCGACAGCTCTGTTTATGGGATTTCATCAGACCAAGGGTGTTTAATGCTGAAATTGTCATTGAAGAAAAGCTCTAATAACTTCCCTGCCACTCTAAAGGCTTTTAAAACCTCTTCATGTTGGTTTTGAATCTTCGGGGATGTGTCAGCAGTGCTTTCTCCTTTGACGCAGAGGCACGGCACAACATGGAAAAACCATAAATCCTTCCTGCTCTTTTGCCCGTGCTTTCTCGACACAAAGCTGGCAGCCTCACGGGCTGAAACAACCCTCGCTACTTCTTTATTTTCTCCTTTCTTTCTTTCATGAATTTAAACAGATGTATCATCCCACGTTCACATACATTTTACAATTAACATTTTACAGCCGGCGGCACAGGAAATGGAATTACTCGCTCGGTTTCTGAAGCGACATTTAGCTGGGCGCTAATCCGGTCTACTAGTGTCGGCCTTCTCTGGCTCACGGCGGCCATGTTACCGAAAAAAGAGCCAGAAATGAATCCAGGCACTCTCGCGTGTGGACCGGTTCTCCTCCTCTCGGAGCGGCGCAGGTGGTCAGTCTACCTAACGCCGACTTGATCAGGCCTGCTAAATAGCTCGTTTGGCCGCCGCGGAAACCAAGAAGTTGGAGTTAAATCGTGAAGAGGGTAGTTGATGGTAATGACCGAGCAATCGATGATTGGGTCCATTCATGGCTGAAGTGGCTGGATGTGGAGGCCTCGCAGTCACACTTTCGCCAACACGCGGGGCACAGTGTGCACTGCTCTCATTACCGTCCATTGTCTGGGTCCTTTTAGAGCCTTCTGAGACGAGTGAGGGGAGTGAGAGAGGAAAGGCAGGAGAGAAAAAAAGGTAGAGATTAAATAATGGCCTCGATTGCTTGATGATGTAGCGATAGGAACTGGCCCCCTTGTTGTGTATAGTTTGTGTATGTGGCGGATGGTCAAGATTCAATATGACGCGCATGAAAAGGGGGGAACAAAGAGCGCTAAAACCACTCGTTGGGGATGCAGTTGCCATCCTATGTGAGGCTTCAATCGATTGCTGATGGCCGCTCTCTGCGAATCATCTCATTTGTGCTGGGAAAAGTGTAAAATCTCTATTTAGAATCAAACACATTCAACTCTCAGAGAGAAAGGCTCTCGGACTTTTCTCCAAGGCTTCCCGGAAGTCTCTCTGGAGACCCCGACGGGATCAGGACAAAGCACGAGCAGCATAGTGGACTGCGTCTGTCAGAGGAGAGGGTCCTTCTAGACAGGAAGTGAAGGTGAACCACTACTGCGAGGGAACAGGTCCTAGACACCATTAGGCTGTACTGGAAATATTGCTGGACTACCTAAGTGGATATCTGCAGGTCTATTAAACAATTTTCTTTCTGTTATTGCGTCCCTAATTATGCAACAATAGCTGCATTATAGGCCAATATTTAACTATAATAGTAAAATAGCGATGATGAAGTTTGAACACATTTTGGATGCATTGTGTTTTTTGTGTGCTGTGGCCTTGCAAAAATTCTTCTTGTGCATGCATGTTTTCTTAAGGTGCTTTCAACCATATTCCCAAACCATGCATATTAATTCTGAGTGTGAGCGAGTGGTTGTCTACGATGTGGGTTTCTGTGTTGCACAGTGAAGAAAGTTATTAACATAATTTATAGGGACTATTTGAAAATACCAGAAACTTAGTTTTTCTTATGCTTTTGTAACTTCTATACTTTTTACATACAAAACCACCACCTGGTACTCTCTCTTTTTTTTTTTATCTTTAACTGGTAATAAAACGTTACTATTAGGTGGAGAACACTTCTCACAGCACTATACAGATATACAGTTCTGTGAAAATATATTAAAATCATGATAAGTAGTGAAACTCTTGTTTTCCTTGTTAATTTTTCTAAACATACAAAGGCAATTCAACTTATTTCCATTATAAATGCTGACATGTGATTTGGACTATTAAGCGTGAATAAAGTGATTTATCCAGCTTGTTTGGAGTCAACGCTGATGACCTCTGAGATCCTGCAAGTTCTCATTTGACTTTAGGTGACATCATGTCTTTTTCAGCAAGCCACCTTAGACAGGATGTCCTGTCACATTGATCACCCCGACCCGGACAAAATTCCACCACAAACTGGTTTCCAACTCATCCTCTTACCTCCACGAGGGGAACTAAATGTCAGAGGACCAAAAATACGTTCTGAGCACATTAGCTGACAGACTGCAGCTCTCAGTCAGAGCCCTGCATCCATTTTGTCAAACTGAAGAGTTTTACCGCATGTCACAGTGGCAGACAGCACCCATTTGACTGGAACAAGCACATTTTCTCTGCTCAGAATAGGCCACTGTCAGGAATAATTTGCTGCCGTAAAGTTAAAAAAGGTCCAGCGGCGAGCGGAGCTGCTACTTTTAAGGGACAGCTCCAACTGCGCCGAACGGCATCCATCAGCTCACACGTTACTTTCACATAAAATCGGTCGCTGGTCCAGACGGGCGTCCAGTGTGGTCTGGACCGAGTTCTGATGCGCTCCTTCCACTGTCTGGGTTGGCAACAAATCTGAGAGCTTGGCGTGAAATCTCAAAACTGTGAGGGATTTGATTTAGCTTTGCTCTCAGGCAGAAATGTTAAACTATTCCGCATTTTATTTTCTGTTATGATGTGGTGGCAGTTAATATTCCTAGGATGTTTACTCCTGTGGGCGGCGAGTGCTAAATGTGACAAAATAAAAATAATGATGATAATAAAACTGCCGTCTGTTCACACTCGGTGCTATTTCCCATTTCGATCTACTTTTTCCCCCATTTCCACTTTCTCTCCCTCTGTCTGACTGTACTTCCCAGCTTCCTCCTCATCTCCCTCTCGCTGCAGAGAGCCGGCTGGCTCCAAGCCTACCCCCAAGTCTGGGATCAGCCTCTAGGCTCCCCGACCACGACCACATCGTAGGCTTCAGGTTGGCCCTGGCCCCATTTGCTGGCATGCTTGGACTGCATCTCCCACGCTACACTGTGAGGACAGCAGCATTTATAATCTTTTAGCAGCTGTACACAGACCTCTAGGGATGGGATGACTGAAACAATTTAATGCAGACAAATGCTGTGAGACTGAACATTACTGAGCATTTTTTAAGCTTTTGAGACAAATTTATTTGAAAAGGTTGCGATATTTTCTGCAACCGCTAGAAAGACACCTGAATTTAAGATTGTTTTCAACGTCAAGACACGAATCAAAACAATGTGCAGAATGCTTTGAATGCCTCGGAAACGTCATCAGCACAGTACTGTGGGAATCTGTTAAGGCTGCTTATTAATTTCAGCTGAAGTTCAACATGTTCAACTTGAAAGCAAATAAAAAAAAAAAAAGGAAAAACTAAAATACATTTAGAAAGCTAGAAAATGCAGTGGGTCAAAGCAGGATTTTAGGATTAGAAATTCAAAAATATTGTAATATTTATTAGAAACATAACAATAAAATTAGGCTTTTTGGATACACAGTATAAAGAAACAAAGGATGACTTAACATCTTTACACAACACAAGTTATGACCCTGTGGCTCATAAATAAAATAAAAACATAGTTTATGTGACAAATCCAGAAGTTTACTTTCATGCAATGGATTAGAAAATGATCCGCATCATTTGATCTTTTGCATATGTTGTCACATTACAAAAACAAACTTCAATTCATCTTCATGTTATGGGATACACCAGCAAATAATGAAACGGGAGGAAAATGATAAATGGTTTTCAATTTTCACATTTCTGTAACCCAACCCTATAAGTCTGATACCTCTAGAAAATCTCCAGTGTGACCAAAAGCCTTCTGAATTCACTTTATCAGTGAACAGACGTGACGCTGACGTGTTGTTTATTCTCAAAATGCATACAGCCGTTCTGGGCAGGGCCTCACAGCGTCACGGCAGCCAAGTTAGAGATAGACTTATGGTGAAGTTGAAAGCAGGGCTATACTTTATGTCTTGTACAACTACATGTCTATGGTAAATAAAAAAAAACAGCTGCACTATATGCTGGTTGTATTATTACCTGACAGGAGACTGCAAAAAAAAAAAAAAAAAAGCAAGAAAGCAGTTTATTATGTATACTTTAATAGCAAACATAGCACATTTGACAGCAATCGCTCTGAGTTACAATATACCTCTTGTCACAGTTCATCACAGAAGCTCATTCAGCAGAGAAAAAACACACCTGTTCCTTATCCGGACTGAAATAAAGCAGCTACAATGAGGTTCCTGCATCTGGAATATTTAAGTTTGTGTATCATGCAGATTTAAAACAACATGGAAAAAAAGCTGAACATAAAATCGTTGTTATATATGTAAACAATAATACATGACAAACCTCTATGACCCTGCCTTAATGGTTAACGCTGTACAAAGCTCCGTTACAGTACACATATCTTCATAAGGTTATAATACTGCCACTCTATATATACCGTAGGCTCACGAGATGCAAGCAACACACCACCTGAAGTCAATAAGCAAATAAATAAAGACAGAGAAACAATTAAAAGACACGTACACAGAGCAAAATTACAATAAAAGCTCTGCCTCGTTCTGAGCAGACATGAAGGTGTGCTTGAAAGCAGAGAAAGAAAAAGCTGAGTGAGCATCACATGCTACAGTGGCACCAACCGAATCACACCAGCTCCCTGCTCGCCAGTCACTTTGGTTTAGGAGTCCCTTCCTATGAAGCCAGCTCCATAGGGCCCTCCTCTTCGCCGTCCGCCCGGTTAGCGCGGATCTCCATGAGCGTGCGAGCAAAGCGCGCCCAGTCCTCAGGGTGGGCCACGGAAAGCTGCAGAGGTCACAGACACCAAGGCGAGAGGTCGTTATCAGTGGGAGAGTGGATGTGGATGTAACTTTTTCCTTCTACTCAACTTTCCATTAATATGCTGCATTATTTGTGGGGTCTAGGGACAACTCTCCATGGATAGCTAGAAATCTATGAATACTTGCCACTTCCTCCATCTAAAAATACTTAGAACTGCCTATTTTAAATCATTCAAACACCAAATATGCATTAATATGGGTTAGTACGCATAATGGAAAGTGCCTTAACACTTAGTGGAGAAGCAAAACAGTTTGTGTGAAAGTCTTCTTTTTGGTCAGCAGGGCTTTTCAACTTGGAAATCTCCTTATTATTCTTGAATCACAAATACTGACCATAACTGAGTTTTTTTCCCATCATTTTTGAATTTCTTTAGATGATGTTGCTTTTTCTGTTTTGTAGCCTACTTCACGTTGTCAGACAGGTTCTGTTACAGAGATTTCTTTATTCGACAGATCAGGTTGCGTAAACAAGAATAAAAAAAATGCGGCTCAGAAAGTCGATTCATTATATGACAAATGCCGTGATTAATGCTTCATAATTAGCCGGGCTGGTTTGGCTTTTTCTGTTAAATTTTAAACTAGATTGCCGCGTTTACTGACATTACCTTTGTTCAGCATTACAATCTGATTGATGATCTTCTCAATTTCACATTTAAAAGAAATTTGGATTTTTATTTCTGTGCTGAGATGTTATTGCTTACTGTACAACAGCAGCAATGATCAACAAAAAAAAGAAAACAAAAAAAGATTAACTTCTGCCTATGAAGCAGTTTTCACAGTGACACTGTCCAGCTGAGCTGCCTGTTAGAGTGCTAATATCTGCAGAGTTTACCCAGCCAGCCACCTGGTATAAAGTCTGGAAAATGTCCACATGGACACAGCAGGTAACTGTCTGGAGCGCTCAGTCTGGCGACCATGAGCTGCTTTTCTCTCAGACTCGCAATACATTTCCAATCACTGCCCTGATCCTGCAGACACGTGCTAGCAGCACCGATATCATTTAAAAAACATCATTAATGAAAAACTCAGAGGCTTCTCGTGTTTGTTCGTTGTGCCGCTCCCACGCTGTCTATCTGTCGCTGCAGAGTGCTTCCAGCAGAGAGAAAATGAATAATCTGGCTGTGAAAACACCACCTTTAAAAAAGTCTAATCAAATTTAATGTCAGCTCTGTTCTGATTGTATATAGTTCAGCCAGCTCATGGGGTGAAAAAACTCACAAATAGCCTAAGAAGTAAACAAAAGTCAAACATGTAAACACACAGAGAGAGTCTTAAGTGATATTACATAGTTGCACACAGCTTAATGAAGATAAAAACAGTTTGTAAGCACATTAGTATCACATGAACTACACGTCTGCCCCTACAGGAGGTTGTAAAAGAGAGGGCATAATTAGTTAATTTTAAAAACGGCACCCTTCACAATGATTGGGAAATGTGTGAAAGTTCTTACAATAAATTTATGTTCATTGTAGCAGCAAAATTTCAAAACTGAAAAAAATGAAGATATGCTCTAACAATAAAGTTTACATATTTATTTATCTACCTCCCTCACCCTCATTTACTCTGAGTTTGAGGGCAAAACTGTCTTGGGTCTTTACTTAACTGTTTGTTCCAGTTGTTTTAAACCTACTAGTTATTAAATAGACAGTAGAGTGAGATTTTATTTTTTTTCTGATAGCTATTTCCTGACATAAGATTAACACACAAACGGAGTGTTTTCTTGTCTATCCTATTTTAAAAAGTGGCACAGAGAAAGGTCAGTTGAATATGACAACTCATGTGGATGTTTTCCAGTGAACCGAATTCAAGTGACATGGGGTTTAGTGGAAATGAACGACACTGGTAGTTCTGAGGAATGGAGTCATAAGGGAATGACTCCTACAGTGGGGTGACCTAGCGACAATAAAATGATGAAAGTGGAAAAGAATCAACTAGCATCAAGTGAGAAAAAGCAACACTATAAATCACAAACAGCTTAAATCTGTTATAGAGTTACATAGCGCATTTAGGGAAAGTTTTAGCTTCCTTGACCTGTTTATACACCGCACAAGTTTCCGTTTGGATTGAAATCTATCAATTCGAATATAGCACATCGTTTTGCACACTGTCACAATGGCTTATAATCTTTTAGATCCCACAATTTGATGTTAAGTCTGACCAAGGGTTTTCTTTGCTAGGTTAGTTAGGCCAACAATTACTTCCTTGATATCTTAGCTAAATTTCACATGATGTCACACGAGAAAGCAGAGTGCTTGAAGTGTGCCTTAAAATACATCAATGCGTCACTCCATTTAACTCCGTAAAACCTCATGACATCATCTGGTTTTGTCTAGACTGTTTAAAGACGCTCTAATCTCAGTGTATGTACACTTCTGGCTTTGAAGAGAGTACGAAAGAGTGATACATGTCGTTATTCTAGCATTGAGCAAATAAGACACAATTTTGGTCGTAGTGAACGACCTAAGAAGGGAAAAGCTTAGTCTGATTAAGTGTCAGTGAAAAGAAGAACATTTATATTGTATTTGTTTGCACAGTGTATGCACATTTCTGGTTTCAGTTTCATAAGAACTCCTAATTTAAGTGAAGACTGCATTATTATTTAAGGAAACAGTAATAAATACAAGCACTAGCAAAGCAGTAATGTGTCACATGTTGATTGTGTGTGAAATGCATAGTGAAAATGCAAAAATGCATTGAAATGTTTTTGTGTAAAATAAGTTTTAAAAGTGATATAGGTGCACCAGTATAAATCTATTATGGAGAGTGTAATCTCTTCTGCTATCCTAACAGAAGCAGCATCAAAACGATGATCCTGCAATAGTCAGACTTGCCTTTTTTTAAGGCTAAACGAGCTCATAAAGAGGGCTGGTTTTGTTCCTCTGGAGACGACTGTGCAAAACAAATAAAACATTACGCATAGCATCCTCTTCATCATACTTTTACACAACAAAAAAATTCTCTTCAATCAGGGGTTTCTTCAGAACTGCAGTAATACAGACCACTACAGGAGAGCCTTTCTGCTCACAGCTATAAACATCTAAAACAACTCTTAGAAGAGATATGAATAATGCCAGTTACATTTCATTTCCCTTTGGGAATATTTTTTAATTGAACTGAACTAAATTACCAGAAATGTCTAATTCACCAATTAGAGGGGACATTATGTAAAAAAAAAAAAAAAAGGTTTGTTTTGTTAAAAGCATCCAAATTAACAGTTCGGTTTAAATTATAATGATTATTATTTGGGGTTTAGCAGCAATTCTTCCAATTCCTAACAGTGAAACCATTCAATTACTACCAAAGAAAAAGTAAACATAATCATGCTAATTTGATTGGTGTATATTTTGTGACAGACCACCAGTTTGCGAGCAAGAACACATCCAACGATCTGTCGAGGGTTGGAGTCCAAGGAGCCGCATTGTCAGTATGGAAAATCCGTCACATGAGCTGCACAGACCGTCAGGGTCAAACCGAACGTTGTTCCTCTCTTTAGCTGAGCACAGTCGGACTCAGAGGGAGTGGGACAAAAGCCGCAGCCACCACCCAAGATGTCTGCAAGCCATTCGCATGGCTAGGCTGTAATTAATCAGAAACCTGGCCACAGTCACGGAGGAGTGGGGGCGAGGGGAGGTACGTAGCGCTGATGAGTGGCGTAAGCAATAGCAGAACGATTACGAGAGGCTTGTTCCTAATGATTCCTAGGTTTGAAAATCAGGAGTTTCATTACTCTGAGATGTACAAGACAACAGGGACTGAGTTTTATCCTGTGATTCGGATTTTCCACACAGGGCAACACTTGTAAAGTTTTAATAGATAACCCCGATGGTATATATGCTTAAAATAAAATTCTTAGAGTAAAATGAAACTGAAATGGAAATTGTTGGTATTTTGTCCTTCCTGTAAAAGTCTCCAGACTTGCTGTTATTCCCAGAGATACGTCTTTTTTCTTAAAAAAAACCAAAAACTCTCTTCCCAGTTTTAGCTACATGGGTAAGTTTACAGTAAAGTAAATACCCCATTACCACACACGCATACACACACACCCAAAAAAAAAAAAAAAAAAAACCCTGCCTAAAGGACCCATAAAACCTTTCAGCTTCACTCAGTTTTATTGAGGCCTCTTCATTACCATCGACCCAGCACTGAGGCCACCAGCTCTGCTTGACTCCCCTCTAGCTTACCACACAAAAAAGATGCTAAACTTAGCCAAGTGGCTAAGCTAAAAACATCTTCAAGCATTAAAACCCGTCGGCTAGAGCTGAATCGTTAGCTGGAAGCTTTATGGTGGGAGTACTTTCAAAAAGCATTAAATAAAATGTTACATACAGCAGGGTGAAGCTGAAAATGTTCCTGATAAGTAAGTAAAATGTTGCCAAAAATTCAAAGATTAAGATTCATTTCAACATGCTTTGTACTATTTAGTGATAATAACACAGACATAGACATCCATGATGAACTGAGACCCAATATTTCTTTTACAAACACTATTTGGTCAAATTACTGATAGTAAAAATCTCTCTATCTGCTCCTGTCCAGCTACTGCAATTTTTGTTGTTTTTATTCTAGTTTCATCATGCTTTTTGCACCCATATTGTAATTAGGACCTGATTGAAAATGAAACTCGTGAGAGCCTCTCAGCTATGCATCATAGGAGTCGATGTGAATCTAACATGTGAGCCCTCAGCAAAAAAAAAGCACAATAAATTTTAATGTATTTAACCAAAAGTGCAACATTTTCAGGATGTACTTTTTGTTCACAACAACAAAGAAAAACCTCTGCAGGACTATTTTGTGCACCAGCAGAACATTTCCATGGTTGTTTTATGTACCTCTCCTGTATCGTAGATCCAAACTCTGCCCTCTGAGTCGCCCACGGCCACCTCTTTCCCTCCCGATGACCAGCGAACCCTGTTCAGAGCCGAAGCTCCCTCAATGGTCACACTTGCAGTTGGCACCTAGGAGGAAAAAAATACAATAGATGATGAAAATACATTATATTTACCTGCTCTTTCAAGCGATATTCTTCCTCCACAAGAAGCTATGTGAGTTTTGTGCAGGTGAAAGATCTTCACAACCAAAATATGTTCATTCCAACACAAGACAGTAACCAGAAATGTCCTCTACATACATATCTATCTGTAAAGAAAGTATTTTGTGACGCATATATCTAGTATATGTTTTTTGAGATGTGCCTCCATTTTGTATAGTGTGAGTATATTGGGATGACTACTGTAAAAAGTACTGGGTGCTGCTGGTGCAAGAAATCACTTTTTCTAATTTTTTTTTTTTTAGACTTAGTTGTCAATTAACCACCTGAGGCTAAAACGTCATTGCACCTCACTGAGTTTGTAACTAAGTGATCAAAAAATGAATTAATCAGAAAATGGGTCAGACTTCTGTATGTTTGAACTAATTCAAGCATTAAACATGCTGAGGTGAAGGAATCTTCATCAGTGCTGACAAAGCATCTGCGTGTTGTAGCACAAAATTAGATGATAATGTGTCACGACTGCAACATTTACACACCACTACAAAATATGTTGCAGAGTAGGTTTTTGTGTCACAATTTACGCCAGATATTTTCTCAACATGGCAACAACATCTATGGCCGCCTATTTTAGCTGAGGATCAAACTGAATGTGCTAATATTTTAGTGTTAGTCACATAGAAAGACAAAGATGGAAAAGTCAGTTATGCTGTGATAGGGAACAGAGTAAGGGTTCTTACAAGTTTCCGTGTGCAAGTTCACACTTTCCAGGGTCAACTTTGTTGAGTTGTGAGTACTTTTTGCCATTTTACTAATATGATGACAAATATTTCTGCAGTAGGTGTGACTCAAATGTGGAGCCTGGAAAACCCCCAGTCAGGAAGGAGGGAGGCCAGAGAGGACAGAGAGACTTACGGATTGATATTAGGAAGAAAGGAAGGACACAAGGAGGGAAACAAGATTTATAATGAGACAGAAAATAAAGAAAGAAAGGGAAGAAGGAGATGAAAGGAGGGAGGAAGGAAGAACACAATAAAGAAAAGATGGGCGGAAGGAAGGGCACAGGGAATGGCAGGAGGAGAGAAGAAAGGTGAGGAGGAATGATAAGTATCTAAAAAGTCATCTTTTTGCCACCAAGTCACAATATGTCTCTACAACAGTTTTCATCATTCAGTTTTAATCTCAATTTTAGACTCAGCACTTATTGGCGGTCTTACGGAACCATCAGCAAAATAATAGTTCAAACAAGAAAAGTAGAACTACTAATTAGATTAGCAATTAAACATTTGCTAACAGTAAAAGTTTACTAACATTGGCTTAGGTTTTTTTTGTTAATTACTTCAGAAGCAGTGCCACTGTAAAGGCTTCCCTCTTTATTGGCGAGATTATTCGCAGCAGGCTCCTTTTATTCTGAAGACAAAATAGAGTAATAATCAGCCACGTACTATGACAAGCCTCTTGAAACCTTACCACATTTTTTTTAGTGACCCTAATTGCAATGTGTCCTAATGTTTATTGAAAAATTGGAACATTACATTATGTGATTACAGAGAAAATTTACCACAAGAACAGGGTGGCTTCATCTGGATGTGCTGGAGGTTACAAATACAAAGCTGTCACATTTACAGCTTTTTATTCGACCGGACACATGCGAGCCGACTTATTCTGGAAATAACCCGTACATGTTTGCTGGCATGGGCTGAGCTGAATCTTGATTTCTGTCTTTTAGTGCTCATGTTGCACCTTTGAAAACCCAAAACCATCTGCAGCGTTTCCATAAACTGTTCCTGACATGTGGCAGGCGAGTCTGACACATGTCACCAGTGGAGACAGAGGCCTTGGCATCGCGTCTCCTCGCACAGCGAGCTCCTGCGCATTTAAAGCAGAGCTAACCACAGACTGACTGCCATTAGCCCACTAGCTTCCCTTCCTCCGCAAGAGTGGATCTGAACGGAGAGCTTTAAAACTGCGTGTGTGCGTGTGTGTCTGCGTGTGTGTGTGGTGGAAATGAGAACCAGGCGCGCTACGCTGCTCTGTTAATGTTGTTATGACTCTGTGTTTTTAATATGATGGCAACAATGAAAGCCTGTTGCTATCAGACTGAATAGTGTGTGAGCGAGCAAGCGTGCGTGCATGCGTTCGATGCATCCGTTTGCGTGAGCGCTCGTCTGTGCAAATGTTTCTCATAAAGCACATTGTTAGGCGAGTTAAGCCCCCGATAATGAACTCTTCCTCTGTCTGTGAAAAGGCTGCTGTTGAGGGAACCATGGGAATATGCGCTGCAGACAGAGGAGCCGCTGCTCCCACAGCGGTGTGCGTTAAAGCAAGAAAATACGCAGAGATGGGAGCTGAAGTGAGAAGACATGATAGTCTTGTATGGTAGAGAAAATGGGAAAAGAGGGAGAGCTTATTATGTGAGAGGAGTGAGAGCATCTGTCTTGACGCAGACTTGCATTAAGGTTGAAGTCACTGGTGTGTCCATGGAAACCAAGGAGGAAGGAGAATGGAGGATCCTTTTATCTGGACTTTTACCTGAATGATCAAAGGTTGTCTGCTGACAGGGTTGAAAGACAGAAAGGTTTTTACAGAATCATGGTTGAAGTTACATTTTTGCTTTACAATAAATGTGATGAAAATAACTGTAGTATAGTCCACAGAACATAAAGCTCCAGCAAGGAGACAAGCAGACAACAAAGTAGTTGCTTGTTTTTTTCCGAAAGAGACAATGGTCTATTCAAGTTCACTCCCTACCAAGTTCGAATTGTGTGAAGAAGAAGTTGTACCCTAGAGGTTCAGTAGTCTTTAAAAGACGAAGTATATGTAAGCAAGTACAGACTGTTTTGACCACATTTGCCACTTGTGATACAAAACCTTAATGTAAATAAATCTTGTAACATACCATTTCAGAAGGAACAAAACACTTTTTCAGTATCATTTTTCAGAAGGGCAAAATCTAAATGTAAAGAAAAATGACTGTTTCCCACCCTGATGCTATTATTTTGCACAACCTCCAGTTGGAAATAGACTTCCTCTGTAACTTTTCCTGAAGGTTTAACCAGACAAATAATAGATTATTCCTCCTCGCATAAGCTGTCCAGATCATCAAGGGTAATGGTCTCTTCTCTTCAGCTTCAGGTTGTGCAGATTTAAATCAAAAGACTTAAAAGACAAGGTCAATTTTGTGTTTGATGAAGCATTTTTGTGTATGATTTGGGCAGATATCCAGCTAAAAATAACTAATTACAACAACTGGTCCCCTCAGATTTCTTTAATTTAGGATTCCCTGGTATTTCAAAGATATCAAGATAGACTGCGCTCTAACAAAGCCAGTCCAATGGAATCATAACAACAGCACATAACAGTGGGTAGGAGGTGCTTTTCCACATATTTACATATTTATTTTCTGTTTGAAAAGTTATGGGTTAATAATTGGATATTTGAATACACAGAACAACATAGCAACTTAAAGCAGTGGAATTCAGAATGAAATGTTTCAGTTGTCTTATTTTAAAATAGAGACAAGAAAGACACCCCTTAATAAATAAGAGATACATGTTTTTGTCTTTATTTAAAAAAAAAAAAAAGACAACTGTCCCAGTAATTCGAATGATTCTGTTAAAAAACAATTATGTCCTTAAGAAAGATACATGTTTTTCTTAATGAATCAAGGTACTTAAGTCAAAAGCCGAATTTCTCAAAATTTTCAGTGTTCGTACGTCTTAACTTGGGGTTCCAACAAATGCACTCTGTCAATTTGTGTGAAAAGGTCTGGATTAAGCCAAAATAATTTAAACAAAATCCCTAGCAGAAATGCATGTTTAATGACAAATAAAATGAAGGGACCCAGTTATAGGATTGAAAACTATCTGCTCATAACTTTAGACATTATTCACTCCTTTTATTTTTTTGGCTTAATACTGCACATGATTATGTTGAATTCCAGCACTCAAGTGGCCTTAAATGCACTCATCTCAAAAATAACTGTCACACCACAGCATTTCAAAACTCAACCCTTGCTGGCCTGAACTTTCTTTTTTTTTAATCATTATTTTTCATGGGACTGTGGACTGAGGGCTGGTGCTCTCTGCTTGCGGTCGCCGACACATCTGTGCACTTCTCTGATGGGACACAGTTTGGGAGGAAGACGGTCTCTGAGGTCGTCTGAACGTTAGGCAGAGGTTGTAGAAATGTTAGCGGGGTGGCTGGGTGGGAGCCAGATCAAGAAGATGTCACCCAGTCAGAGCTGTGGGAAACGCCTACAGGGGAATCTTGAATCTTGTGTGTGTGTGTGAAGAAGAGAGCTTTGGGTGTTGGGTTGTGCGGTTCGGGCTGAGCCCCAGCAACAGAACCGGAGGACACCAAACAGGCACGCATATTGACAAAAGAACAAGATGACCCAGAAAGCACGCCCACCGTGACCTAAATCCACACACCTCTGTGTCGTTGTTGAGGTTCCACAGGTCCAGGCGGCCCATGCCGTCCACGGCGGCGAACATGGCAGGATGCACGGGCGACCACATGACGTCATACACATAGTCGGCATTGTCCTCAAAAGAGTACAGCGGTTTGTTGTGCTGAAAGAGAGGGGGCGAGAGAAAATAAGAAGATAACTGTGGATGAGTGTTTGAGTGGCACGGTGCGAAATAGCACTGTACAGAAAAAGAAAAAATGGAGAGATTACAGGAGATGACACATTGGAGATGGACGGAAAAAAAGCAGAGCGAGAGACACCGAGTGAAAAGGAATGGAGAGAGGGAGTGTGTGAGCTTCAGACAGAGCGGCGCTGCCTCAGCCTTGGGGCCTGTCTGGGTGCAGAGCCTAATTAAAAACCCTTGCACATTCACACAGCGCCATAAAACCGCTGGGAGAGATGAAAGAGAAGGCCCCTCCACAAGGTATACTGTAACCTTAACACAACAGCTGTCAGAGAGATGGGAAGAGATAGAGAATGCAACGAGAAGGATGGGGCAGACAGTGGACGGGAACGAGAGGAGGATGTGCTCGTTTCAGGCGTGAACAGGTTAATTAACGACGAGTTTATTGGTTATGTTCGGCGGTAAAGAGCAATTGTAATCTCGGCAATCATATCAGCTGATGATCACTGTTAACATAAACTGATATTAATAAAGATTTATATCTGGTGCCGTGGGAGATTTACTTTTGCATGGAAAACTTGTCAGTGCTCTCTAGTGGACAAATACTAAATTACCATAACTTATTATTATTTACAGTACACTTTGTTGGAAAGGAGATCTCCAACACACAGATCACACACAAGTCCAGATTTGAATTTACATCATAATGCAACAAAATTTGTAGAGATATTTACATGACTGTGTGTTATTTTATCTATTTAAGTACTTAGAAGCAAACAAAAAAAAGGACACAATCTTATTCCTCATAATTATTCATATGACCTGGCAACAATGTTTGGAGAATAACATTTTGGAACACAGTCAAGAATGACTGTGACTGGCATTTGTTTATTGACTATTGTTTATTGTGTTCCCCAGTTACACTGGGAACAAAAGACAAGCACAGAGAAACTGGTGACATTACACTATAAATATAAACTATGAACATTTTTCTCTGTGTATTTACATTGTTAACAAAAATCATGACTAAATTTACATTTTTTATTGATTTGGAGTTTATAGACTTGTCCACTCTATATGTTAAGTTGTTGGGGGCTACCTACTCGCAGTTAAGTTTTTTTTTAACTTAACACAATAATGATTTTTATCTCATATTTCAAATCCAATAAAAATATATAGCAAAAACTGGTTAAATTACAAAACATATAAATCTCAACTTGCACCAATTTTAGCAGTCTACTAACAAACTAAATGAAAAATTACATTTTGAGCTCTCAATCATCACTTTTACAGAAATACCTATATTTCTATTTTGTTTTGTACTGTTAGTTTTTATTACCCTTTAACCAAAGTGTCACTTTTTTTCTGTAAGTAAAACTTTTAGTTGTTATGTCTTATTAGTTGATTTTGAACTTCTGTTTAAGGAAGACATCTTTAATATGTTCTCTGCACAGGGCAATATTTAAAACAATACCTAACGCTGTGCCCTAGATATTTAACCTGTTGGACCAAACGAACACTGTGCTCCTCCTAATAGCTGCCATCCACGATAAAGCATACTTATAAGTGTTACAATCAGAGATTCCGCTTCAGTGTGTGTGACTGAGTGTAATCCCCATTTTTCAGATTGACAACTCAAATTCCAAGGGCTTAGGAAACAAAACTGCGTTCCTGTCAAGAAGAGAGGGAGGGAGGGGTTGTGGAGAGGAGACAGGTTGGCTGCAAGAGTGAAATAAAAGTATGTACAGTATTCCGTCTCTCTTCCTCATTCTTATTACCCATTGATTGTCTTGCTACAAAGTTTCTAGGAGACAACACGTACGCACATAGAAACACGGTGCAAACAAACATCCGAGTACATTTCTAGCTTCGACTGTAATAGTTTTCCAGTCAGATGACAGAAGAACTCTTTTCTTGTTCTTGGCCTCGCAGGTTTTACATTCAATAAGTTGATGGGTCGACATTTACACCGTATTCCAAATTATTACTCAAATTGGATTTAAATGTCATAAAGATTAAATTTTTTGTTGTGCTATTAAATTTATAGATGGTATTGTGTGTCACTACTATTAATTTCAGAGAGCTGGGTTGATTAGTTTGTCTGGT
>CAEGAG010234883.1:0-27661 GCA_903067065.1 Brachyrhaphis terrabensis | reverse complement strand
ATCAGAACCAGTAGGACCGTCTTAGCGCTGTCAATCAACCTCATTCACTCACTGCTAAATATGCTAATGGGGGAGAAACAATTTATCATTACAGGAAAACCGTTTATCTGCCATCATTGGTAACTATGCTAACAAGGCTGCGCTAGCTACAGCTTAGCACAGAGCAAGGGGAGGGAGGATGTGCAGCACCACATAGGATTGTGATTGATAGCAGTAAAACTCAACTGCCACTGATTGGATCAAACTTCGCTCGACCGTGACATCTGCATCGCACTAATAGCGGGAAAGTTAAACTATTTACAATAAATATATTTTCTTACCCTGGGGGCGGGGGGAATTCGACATCATTACTATAAGACGGGAAAATACTCGCACTGGAGCACGCGGGTGTTCTGTCAGATCAGTATACGGTTAGCACGTGCCTCGAACTGACGGCTATGTCTATCAGACAAGTATACACTGTCATTACCATATGGTTTTATTTAATCAGCAACATAGAATTATGACGTAGATCGTCATACACTTTGCTATTAACAACTACATCCTGACTTAGCGGTTAAGTAGGTTAATGAGTTTTACACGGCGTGTGTTGTAGTTTACTGCAGCTGCACCTAGACTCTGCTTTAAATACACTTTGAAACCACGACAATGCACGTATATCTTTCTAGTTATCATTGAAAACAATTTAATGATTCGTCATAACTTGTCGCGTATTCTGAACTGACAGCTCCTCTGACGGTCGGACTTCGTAATGCGCATGCGTAGTCACTGCATGTATGCTGTTCTGACGGTGTATGATAATTTGATAGAACACCGGGACATAGTGGTAAAACACGGTAGTTTTTATCCTGTAGCAGACAACACGCTAGCTAGCGTTAAAACCGCAAGATAAATGCGGGTAACCATGACAACCAGTGAGAGTTTAAAAACCCGTTGCCTTTTTCAGCAGTCAAGTTGCGCGCGCATCCGCGGTATTTACAAACAAATCATGACCCTTTGCAACAACGTCACTTAATCGTTCGAGGCGCCATGACGGAGTTTTTTCCATACATGTTATGCTACGTGAAGGTGCGGCATTGTCTCAAAGGTTACTAATGATTAGAGGTGTACCTTCTCCATAGTGCAATGTTTGATATCTTTCTAATCCTACTTACTTATAAAGTATATGAACGTTGGTCTTCTGACCTAGTAAGAAGTGTTCGCTGCAAATCCGTGATCACAACGAGGACTGCGGCTTTACTTTCCTCATTAAAAGTTGGACAATAAAATGGCAAGTATGGTTTGCATCCTGTGTGGTTGTGCAGCTGGTCGCACAGTATCCTGTCACCATTTTAATGTGAAATCAACTAAATAAAAGCGATATTAGGTTACAGATGTGTGTAAAGGAGGCATTGGTCACCTGTCATGACAGGTTTTGACATCTGTTGTGACTGACAGAATTCTGAAGTGGGTGACATCACGTGAAAAAGGTCAATAGAAAATCATAATTGTTGATTCTGGGAATTGTGAACCCAATCAAAATGCTCAAAAATCATTTGAAAATGTGTTTAATTTGTACATTTTTTCCGTTCCTATTTTCCTATTTGTGAGTTTACTGCACATAACGTCCACATGGTCACCGCATGTGATTTGAATAACTCTTTGATATTTTTGTCAAGAAAAAGCCAGGCAGCTAAGCTAACCTAATACTAGTCATTTAAGTTGCAGAATTTTATGCACAAACCTATTTTTGTTTAAATATAAACTGATAGAATGTACAGTAAATGAATGTTTTGTTTGTGTACACTGTCTTTTCATGTCAGTTGCAAAATGTAAACACAATCTCTAGACTGAATTGAAAAAATTGGTTTCTGAATTAAAAATAGTTTCTCAGTCGTACTGCTAGACACTGAAAAGATTGGCGTCTCTACAGACAATAGATTTCTAATCGCAGTACGTTTTCCTCTCTCACTTGGCCCTGCAGGAGGAGGCCAAGCAGATTCAGAACCAGCAGAAGGCCAGCAGCTCCCGTTCAGACTCGCGCGATGAAGAAGTGTCTCCGCCCATGAACCCAGTGGTGAAGGGTCGCCGGCGGAGAGGAGCCTTCAGTGCAGAGGTTTACACAGAGGAGGACGCAGCCTCGTACGTCAGGAAGGTAGGCATGGTCTGGCGCCAACGATCAGGAACATGATGCATGCAATGCTGCTGTGGATTTGCTTCAAACATCTGTTTTCCTGCTGGTACTGAAGGTGATTCCAAAGGACTACAAAACCATGGCTGCTCTGGCTAAAGCCATTGAAAAGAATGTGCTCTTCTCACACCTGGATGACAATGAAAGGAGGTACCTGCCTTAAGCTACTTTTTTAAAGGGGCATCATCATGTAATATTGACATTTTTAAGTTTTACATAATATTATAATTTTATTTTCTCATAAAAAAACATACCTGGAGTGTTGCCTTGATCTTTTCATGGATGTTTGAGAAATCCTTTAATTGCCAGGCAACCATTCAGCTATGTAAAACACCTGGGAGGATATTGACCTGCCTTTGAGAAGCAGCTCCTCCTCTGAGTTGGAGTTTCCAAACTTCCACCTCACAGAGCAGCCTCCCCATCACTCCACCACTCAGCTCCCTAAAACTAGTCAGTAGTAATTAGCAAACCCCTGATGGCCTGCACATCTGCTGAGCTCATTATAAGAGCTACTTCTTAGAGCAACACTCCTCAAAACATTGTTAAAGGGTTAACAGAGGAGCCATGTTGTGATTACTTCCTGAAGGAGGAGTTTCAGATTTCACATTTTTAAGAGATGTAATTTTAAGGCATTAAATTGCAGAATCAAGTTTTTAAAGTCATTTTTGATGTATACAGCATTTCATAACAACTGACGGTAACAGTTCTTTGATAGCACCATGAAGAAGCACTATGTTCCTAGAAAACACATAATACTGCCCCTTTAATAAGCTGTTCTTATAAACATGAATATACATCCAGCTCCTCCTCTCATAAACCTGTTCTTTCTCAGTGACATATTTGATGCCATGTTTCCAGTCACCTACATTGCTGGGGAAACAGTCATTCAGCAAGGTAAGAAAACATACATCCAGTATACTCGACAATTATTCAAAGCATAAATTCACTTTAAAACAAAACATTTTATTTTTGTGCCTTCAGGTGATGAAGGGGACAACTTCTACGTCATCGACCAAGGAGAGATGGATGTGAGTGTCTCCCAATGTCGTCGTTGTGACGTGGCAGAAACGTTTCCATCTCTTTCGGATGATTAAACTTGTCTGACCGATTGCTCAGGTGTACGTGAACAACGAGTGGGTGACCAGCATCGGAGAGGGAGGAAGCTTTGGAGAGCTGGCACTCATCTATGGCACCCCGAGAGCGGCTACAGTCAGAGCCAAGACCAACGTGAAGCTGTGGGGCATCGACAGAGACAGCTACAGGAGAATACTCATGGTATTCATGATTCCCTGGTCTGTGTTGTTTCATGTGTTTGGAGTGACACTAACACAACTCGTCCTTCCCTGTAGGGAAGCACTTTGAGAAAGAGGAAGATGTACGAGGAATTCCTCAGGAAAGTGTCCATTTTGGGTGAGATTTTCTGGTTCCAACAGTTTAAAAATAGACACAGATTATGTCACATGTGTGAAGATCCGATAACATAAAGAGTAGCTAAAAATATCTTCTTGTCAGTTCAGTTCAGATATTTCTTCCCATCTCCGTCCTCAGAGTCTCTTGATAAATGGGAGCGTCTGACTGTGGCCGACGCCTTAGAGCCCGTTCAGTTTGAGGACGGCCAGAAGATCGTGGTGCAGGGTGAGCCCGGAGATGAGTTCTTCATCATTTTAGAGGTATGCTTTTGTTTTTCAACAAACATTTTACTCTTTAGACATTAACAAGTTCACTAGTGTACATTTTTATTGTGATCAAATATGCCCATTAGTGTTAAATGTCCTGTTTCAGTTTGTTCTGTAGTTTACTGTTTTCTTAAGCTTTGAATAAAGCTTTTTGTTTTTGTTCTGTTGAACAAACTAGACTAAAACTGATTAGAGATTTTTTATTTTTTTTTTCAGGGTTCAGCAGCTGTCTTGCAGCGTCGCTCCGAGAATGAAGAATTTGTTGAAGTAGGAAGATTAGGACCATCTGACTACTTTGGTGAGAATCGAACAAACACTACTCCAGGATTTCTGCTTTTAGCAGCGGACAGTAGGGATGTCCCTAGACATTTTGTCACACTGCTGTGTGTTTGACAACTTACATGGTCTACTTTAATATTGTGATTGTCTGACACTTCATACGCTGGCTGACCAATTAAAGTCCCAGAAGCTGCACTGTCCAGTTCTAACATCAGCAGCCCTGCTGCTGGTGTTATAATGTGGATCAGTTTGTTGGAGAGCTAGGCTATTGCTAGCAGGTTTCCTCTTTGTTTAGGTAGTACTTGTTGATAATTCAAAAGGCTAGGCTAATGCTGGCATTTTTCCTGTGTTGATAGGACTTGTTGATAATTCAGCTCATAATCCATTTTCTATGCTGTTTCTGTGAATTGCATAGTTTCACTTGTTTCATTTTAGTTTTGAATGACTTGACATTAAATGAATGATGTTTCAGCTGCTGTCTGTGCAGCTCTAACACTGTTTAGATGTAAGACTGGACGCCACTAAGATAAGAGCTGATTAAAATGATATACAGGCTAAATGATTTAGCACAAATTTTTAAGGTTTGTACTTAGCTTCCTCTCAGTAGTCGTCTCTCTCTGCCTCCCAGGTGAGATCGCTCTGCTGATGAACCGCCCTCGCGCTGCCACAGTGGTCGCCCGCGGCCCCCTGAAGTGCGTGAAGCTGGACCGGCCCCGTTTCGAGCGCGTCCTGGGCCCCTGCTCAGACATTCTGAAACGCAACATCCAGCAGTACAACAGCTTTGTGTCGCTGTCTGTCTGAGGGAGGAGCGCCGCTCCCCATCTTCTTTTTCTGCCCCCCCCCGATCCTCCCCCTACTCTTCCTCCTCCTCCTCCTCCTCACCTTCTCTTCTTTCAGACCCAGGGTCCACAAATGCAATTTGCTTTTCGTTGTTACTTTGCTCTCATTTATTTTACTTTTTGGCTTTTGAGTTCTCTCTTTATTTTACTCAAATGGTTTTTTGCCGTCTCCACGTGTCACGCTGTGGTGACTTTCAGCCACTCACCAGCGCTTGTACCAGCTGCTGTATGCTACCTTGTAGACACAGTTACACCACATGTTACTTATCTTTCATATATATATATATAAATATTATATCTATATATATTTGCTGGTTACACTTTTTCTTTTTAGATTTCAATTTAAAGCAGGAGATCTGAAAGACTTTAGGGTCTCAGACTGATGAGACAATCAGACCTTACAAGGCGCTTTTACTGTTTTGCTTTCAGATGAGGCGAAGGCTGATTCTTCCCTCTAGGTACACAGGAGCAAGGCAGAAATATGACCGCACCCAACTGTCTTTCTGCTTGTTTTGAATCCTTTCTTTTCTGGAATCAGCTGTGATCTGAGACTCCATTCGTTTTTTTTATTGTCGTTTTGTTACCTTTTCGATGGGGATGACGAAGGCAGTGACGCGTCTGTTTTCGCTTAGTTTGGAAGAGTTTGTACAACTTAAAGGGTTTTTATTGTGCAGCTACCAGGCTAGTGCCAAATGTTGATTATTGTCACAGCGCAGACATGCATAGCTGCGGAAATGTTCCCTGGAGCTCCAACAGGAAATGGCTAGAATCCTCCTAATCGACTGAACAACCACACAAGAACTGCCTTGAATACTCGAAGGAGAAGAAGAAAAAAATACACAAGAATAGAAGGCAAAGGAGTATTACGCAAGTTTCAGTATTCAGTTTCTTTAGAAAAATACCAAATAACTTGGTCACTCTTCTGCTATTGTTTATAATCAAAATGTTATTATAGTATAGTTCAAATAGTTCTATTATTATCATTGAGAAAATGATAAATCTTATGGTTTGGAGTGAAATATGTTTAACTGTCTTTTGTAAACACTTATTTTTCCATAAATTCTATTTTAGGTGTTTGGTGCCACAAAGTACTAAATAAATAAATGATTTTTCTCGTCGACTGACATCAACAGTATGTAACTCGTATTGTGTAAAACGTCATGGGAAAAGTTTTTCAGCAGCAATGGGAGCACGCTTTGAAGGAAAGTGAAGTATTTGGCTACTGAAGCTGGCGGGCAGAGCGAGTAGACTCACTGCTGTCATCGCCTCTTATCGCCTGCAGGGGGAGCCTGACCTGTTCTCTACGCTTACCTGGCAGGACGCTCCGGTGTGAACGGAAAGGATATTTAGTTTGCTATCCCTTTGGCTTAACTGCTTCTTCACTATTTAGATAGCATATGATGTTTTTGTAAGATCTCTACCAAGTGAGATGATGTTGATCTGACTCCTCATTCCCGCTTCACTGTTATCAGAGCTGACCTCTGAATCCGCAGTGTCTCTGTTCTTTGCTTCATTTAGAGCAGTCGTATGCGCTTCACGTTGAGATGTCGGTTTGATTTTTAACTTTTTTTTTTTTAAGCTTTTTTTTTTTTTGGGTACTGATTGCAGAGTGTTCAGCTCGGTGAGAGGAACGTCTGAACTTTAACTGATCATCTGTCGACCCAGCCGGCCCCCGGGTTACTCCTGGGTTTGTGTCCACTGATGACACGTCGTGTTTGTCCTCCGTCAGGGCGGAGGGAGTCACCTTCATTGTTTTCATGTAAATAGCTGCATCGGAGGTTTTAGTTGGAACCGTTTTTAGCCACACTGCAATCGTCCCGGTTTGCCTTAGCTTACCTAACCTGGGCTTACAGTAGTCGTCCGTCACTTCTAGCCCGACCTTCAGAGAGCTTGATTGGTGTGCAGCACGAGGAGCTGCGGCCCGTCAGAGGACCATTCTTTTTCTATTCTAACCTGTATTTAGTTTGACCTCCTGTATGTGCAAAGATGTTTATCCTTTTGGTATAGATTGTTCCAGATGGCAGTTTAAGCAATAAAAAAAGTAAAAAGTCATTCACCTTTGTCCGTTATTTTATTAATTTATTTTTGTGGCTTACTCAGTGTTCTAATCCTTCATTGCAGTTTCTCTTTCACACTGGGACTCGCTTCTCCTGGGTTTCCTCCAGTAACTTGCTGAGCTCGGCGGTCGGGGCGTTATGGCAGTCATCCTGCTGTGTTTTTGACTAAAAGCTGACAGGAAGTTTTAAAATATGACTCATAGTTATGTGTTATTGGAAGACATTACTAATACTACCTGAACACCAACTATAAAGTCTTAAGGGAGACATAAAAAAAAGCAGTTAAAATGAATATACATTTTTTGACTCCTCACTTTATTAACATATTTGCCCTTCTGTTAATATTTTAATGTGGAGCAGTTTGCTGTAGCTATTCTAAACACTTGCATATTTCCTCTGTGTTTAAATAGAACTTGTTGATAATTCAGCAGGCTGGGCTAATGCTAGCATGTTTCCTCTGTTTAGATAGGACTTGTTGATAATTCATAACCCATTTTCTATGCTGTTCTTGTTAATCATGTGCGGTTAAAGTTAGCGTGTAGATCAGTAAAGACCGGCAGTGGTTATGTAATGCCAGTGAATAAAACAGACACCTGACCGCTGACCTCTCTGTTCACATGCTGACCATACTGTGATGCCATTGTGTTTTTTGCTATAAGGCAATCTTGGCAATTAAATTCTGATTCTAAATCATAAATATTTGCAATTATACATTAAATGAGATCAGTATGGAAAATCACACAGAACCTTTGTAAGCATTTTGTCTTATAAATAACCAAAACAGCAAAAATCCTTTAAACATTTAACACTACCTCATCTCTACCTGTGCTTACTGTAGGAAGTTCTGATGCCTATGAAATGTCAGTAAAGATGCTACATCGCATCTGAACAGCAGAGGGAGACATTTATCTTGTATAACTCCTGTTCTAAATCAGTCTGCTGCTGCAGAAAGATTTGAGTTTAAACATCCTTTCAGTCCTATTTTACTCTTTTTCCATTTGGTCATTGGCAATTCTTTATTCCAGACAGTTTTTCTTACACCATGAAGAAAAAGTGTTAAAGCAAAGTCTGCTTTAGAGAGTTTGTTTGACACGGTTCAACATCCACACCTTGCTGCATGTTTGATGAAAAGATGAAGAAACGAGGAGAAACAAGAAATCTAATAAAATGAGTTTCTCTCATTTTCACTGGTCCTGTGGAGCATGTGTGCTGATTTCTTTCTTTCTTTGTCCCAGCCTGCCTCAGATGTCATAAAAGGCATTTAGTCACTGATGAAACAGGATTACAAGTCTGGAAAACGGGGTGGAGTGAATTCAAGCGTCTGCTAAATTGCCTTTTCTCCCACTCACAGTTCCCCTCCCTAACTCACACTTATGTTATTTTAGGGGAAGAAAGCGTCTCTGAAACACGTGTCTTTATTTAAAAATAATTTTATTTTAGAATTTAAAAACATCTGTCATTTCCCAAACTTGACCAACGACATATCCAGTGCATGACTTCTCTCTCCTCCAGAACCAGAACCGCTGGCTGTGGGAAAAACCTCAACATACATTCAGATTTTATTACAGTTGCATAAACTCACACTAAAAAATAATGAAAATTCAAACCTTTAATTTCAGTGCACTTAATTGGAGAAAGAGCTGAACTATGACATCTGGTTGGCATGGAGATGGCGTCTTATTGTTCTTATGGGGGCTTGGTGACCTCAGGTTCTCTGTGATCTTTCAGGAAGTGTTCGCTTGCTGTGCACAGCCTCATGATGAACACGTCTTCATGTTCAGGCACAAACTAAGTTTCTGGTTGTTAAAGATTTTTTAATGGACCTCCAAACTGTGTGTCCAAGTTTAGACCCGTTATTGTAGCCAAATAGCTCCATGGAAAACAGGAAGTCATGAATTACTAATTAAAATTTTTTTGAGCAACTAAGGAAAACAAATCGTTAACCTAATAGCATAATTGCTTAAGTCCTATTATGCTATTAGGTTAACAACATTTAAAAACAAATTTAGTTTCCTTTTTTTTCTTTGTATTTTTACAGAATTGGTTTGAGGATTCAGTAAAATTTCATAGTTTGTCAAAATAGGATCTCTTTTTTCTCCCCACAAGAATAAATGGATTAATATTAAAGGTAGAATTTTCAAACTGTGTTGATGTAAACTCTGCTACTGCAAGAAAAAACAGGTCTTCTGCATTTTAAGGCTTTTCACTCATCTTTTCCAGAGGCACCAGTATCATGAGGATTCTGTGTCTCTGTTGCTTATGATGGTGTGTGTGTGTGTGTGCGTGTGTGTGTTTATGATGGCGGTTTTAGTTTAGCTTAATTTAAATGATGAAAAGTTTCAAACTTTGCTCTATCCTGTAGTGGTTTCTTCTCTGCCTGAGTTTTCATTAAGGATCTCCTGACATCTTGTTCCTTCAGCTCCAGTCTGATCCTCCTCGGTTTCCATGGTGACTGCAGGCCATCACTAAAGTCTCCCAGGCAGCTTCTGTTGACCAAAAGCAGCTCAGTCCTCAGCTACCTGTTGTTTTCCCTCTGTGTTGCGCTCTGAGGAGTCGCTGTGGGTCTTGTGAAGTCCTTAGTGATGACCTGGTCCTGGCCAAGCCGCCGGACGCAGCGCTGCACCGCCTGCAGGACCTTCTGAAGCCTGCGGTCCAGCGCCAACAGGTGGGGCTCGGTCAGCACCGGCCTTAAAGGATCCCCGTCCAGAGACTCTCTCATCACATCGCTGAGTCTGAAGGGTAATCGGGCCAAAAGCTGGAGTCTGAGCAGCGTGGAACGCTTTATCCTAAAAAGAAGAGGAAAAGAATCCATGAGGTTTGGGTGAATCAACATCGACAGGAACGTTTTGCTCGTCTGATCTGCAGAACTCACATGCAGCACTGAGACAGTGGAGCCATGATGGACATCTCATCATGGGAATGCTTCCCAAACCTGGGAACAACATGTGGCGTCACACAGTGGAACCACAGAGCAACGCTCAGAGCCGGCCTGAGGCAGAAGCAAACTTAGCTGCTGCTTAGGACCCCCAGGCCACCAGGGGGAGCCCAATTAGTGCTTGACTTTTCATTAAGAGTATTCATCTCAAAACTTCTGATATGCGTTTACATTTATCAATAACAACCTCTTACTATATGTATATAGTATATATATAAGGGTATTTTGGCTCTAGTGGCCTTTATTTGAAGGTGCTAGGACAAGAAAGTGGGTAATGAGAGAGGGAAAACATGTCACAAAGGTCACCAAGCTGGGATTCGAACCTGGGATGGCCACATCGAGGACTAAGGCCTCCTTGTGTGGGTGGTGCTTAACCCCTGCACCACCACAGCAGCCCCTCCTATATTTTAATCTGAAAGTTTCTACATATTACACACATAAAAACAAGATTATTTAGCATTTAAAAGATCTGACAAAGCAGTTCTTGTGTGAGTAGTGCCCTGAGCGAGACTCCTGTATGCAGACATAAATATATCTATTCATCCAGTCATATTGACCAGTCTATATATTCTTTTCTTGTGAATATTAACTAACTGGACTCCCCTGCTAAGCAAGACGCAGTAGAAATGCTCCTGTATGTGTTTGTGCAATTAGAATCAAATATTCATGGATCTCAAATTATGATTTAATTAATTTTTGTTCAGGGAAGAACAAAAATTCTTCCCTGAATTTTTGTTCAGGGAAGTAAGTCTTCTATCATATGATAGAAGACTTACTGATAGAAGACAGTTGTTATAAAAATGCTGTGACTTAAATGTGACTCAAAGGAAATTTAATTTCATAATTTAACGCCTTAAAATTTGACAACTATCAGACTGCTGACAGTCACACACTGAGTCTGGCTTGAACTCAGTAAGTAAGAAAATGTTCCCAGCTGGAATTGGACCCTCAAATCAAAGTTAGGACCAAAGCGGTCTGGGCCCGGTTCTGAACCGGATCCTCACCCTCTGGCGTTGTCCAAGTGCAGAACTAGTCCTTCATCTCCAAACTTGGTAAAGATCTCATAATGGTGTCTGTCCATGTTGCCTGATTTAAAAAGAAACAACAAAAAACAGGGACGTATTTAATTAAAAACTAGACAAAGACAGAAACAGTTGATGCATTGATGACTCACCTATCAGGAAGTCAAAGATGGACATGTCTATAATGTTGAGCAACCTGTTGCCAGAGTTATAAGGATACGCCTGTTTAACCGAGTCACAGTAGAACGGATTTACCTCCCACCTGCAAAGAAATACAGGCATGAGAAGAACCTGTGCTTAAAACATGGACATTTCTGAGTTTTATTTATTAGAAAACATGTTATTAATATTAACATAGAACATTTAATGTGCTGCTAAATGTTCTGTTTCTAGACATGAATGTAGTGACCTCCAGTGCTTTACAGAACTGGGATTCTTACTCCTCTCGTCCGGAGAAGGTGTAGGAGCGTTTCCATGGATTCGGGATGGAGAGGCGAGGAGCCACGGTGAGGCCCGGTAGGTAGGCGGACAGGGAGCCCTCCAGCAGGTCGGGGCCCCCACACACAGCGTACTCTGTCTTACACACATACAGGCACTTGGCGAAGAAACACGTGTTGTTTGCTGTTGGAGAAGGAAAACCAGAGTGAAAAATTACCAGAGATCAGCAACATGAATCCTGCTGAGGCAAAATGTTAACTGTGTTATATTGAGTTATTGTTTATAATAGTTTTATTATTTTATGGTTTCATTCATGAAAGACCCAGACTTCAGCCAAAAGCTGCAGTTAAGGAAGAGTTTGATATATGAGAGTATTTTACCATCTTCATGTACATCATCTTAAAAATATTCACACCCACTGATTTTGTTTATGTGCCAGACAAATACAAACCAGTTCCCAAATGCAAATTAGAAGGATGTTTTTATTTTTTATTTTATTTTTTTAAATAACTAAAAAAAATGTAAAAATTTTTTTGTAAGCATTTGTTTCATGCTGAGTCAAATTGGATGAAGAGCAACTTTTAAATATCAAATTTCAAGTCTAATCATGTTTCAACATAGGTCCGGACTTTGACTAGGCCATTCTCAGACATGTAAATGCTGTGATCTAAACAGTGAAGCTGACAGGTTTTCACCCAGGACTCGCTCTGTGTTCAGCTTCGTTCATTTGTAGGTAACGGATTGAACTGCAGCTGCGTCTCCATTACACACGTGAGTAAGTTTTTGTCTGTATTCTGCTAACGTTGACAGAAGACAATTTTGCAAATGTGGTGTTTCCGTTAAATAAGAAACGGAGTCAAAATCACACATGAATAAGTTTGTTCACATGATGAGTCATTAAAAGAAACAAGTGCCGCAGCGTCATCCTTCCTGTCGTCTTCTTCGTCGTTTCCTCCAGTGGTAACATCCTGCTGCTGATCATGTGACTCGTTTGATGTGAAAAATGTGTTCCAGTTGCAGTTTTGCCAAACACACTAATTTCTATGCGGCTGAAGAACCACCTCATCCCAGCGCAAAAACTTTATATCAAAAATGTTATTTCAAAAGTAGCGTGTTTCCATTAAGCAAATTTGCTTTTATTGCTATTCCTAAAAATGTTGAATCCTCCATGTTTGTTACGTTACATCACAACCACACTCTACGTGGTGAAACATCTGAGTGTTAAAAGAAGCTAATAAAGACAGCTTTTGTTTTTCTCGTTAATATAGATCTGCAACACCCAGATCCAGTCAGCAAACCCTGACCCCGGCTGACCTGGTGAGGTGAAGAACACAGCCCGCAGGTCGTCGTTGTGGGCAACATGGAGGACTTCTCCGCTTACGTTGACTCGCCTGCCGGCCACCGGCGGAACCCTCCGGAAGTCCAGGATCCTGAAGAAACCAGGAGATTCAAAAGAAAAACTAAATCAGATAAAGTCTCTTGCTAAAGTATTCACACCCATTGAAGTATTTCTAATTTTGTCATCTTGGACCCACAAACTTATCACTTAAATCAGTGAGATTTTATGCTAAACCAACTCAAAGTGAAGTGGAAGGAAAATTATGTTTTTTTCTTTTTAAAGCAATTTTCAAATTAAAACCTGAAAATGATTCCATACGTTTATGTTTAGTCTGCTCTATTCTGACTAAAATTACCACAATCCACAATTTGTTACAGCGTATCTTATCAGTTTTGCTTAAGTAATAATTAGCAAAACTAATAAAATGATCTGGCCCAGTCAAAGTCCAGACCTAAAATCAATTGAAAACATGTGGAAAAACTTTAGGTTTATGTTTATGAATGCTCTCTATCCCATATAGCTGAACTTTAACTATTTTAAAAAGTACATCCTTATAAACCCAAAAGTAAAAGAAAACTGGTTCAAGTCGTAAACAGTAAAGATGAAACAAACTGCTGCAAAATCTGGGTTTAAAAGTTCTGACACAGGGGAGCAAAACACAAATGCCTGCCACACTTTTTGGGTTTCTTATTTGTAAAAAGATGTTAAAAAGCATGCATTCATTTAAATGACTTTCACACTGTCACACTGTAACATTTAGTAACGTAACAAACTCTATTTTTCTATGCATGTATCAGCAGATTCACCTCAGTAAATGTTCTGTCTTATCTATTCATCTCACTGATTCTCATCACAAGTGCAGCCCCTCCCCACCCTCCCACACACACACACACCCCCCACCCACACACCCCAACACACACACAAGAGCCTGGAGTCCCTGCAGGGCCCGTATTTCACTCAAGTTTCACAAACAGTAATCAAGCAATCCAGTGTGTGAAGCTGAATTGCTGCTTCTAAAATTGCTGCCGTTCCTCAACCCCTCGTTGCCAGCGATAACGACGAGAGCCGACAGCCGAGTCAGACACAACAAGGCGCGACGGCGTGGCGCACTGCGCCTCATCCAGGGGAGAAACGAAGCAGAAGGTGCAGACCGTCCTCCTATGAACTCTGACATATCAGCAACATTTATAGTTATTGTTTGAGCCGCTCCTCCTGCTCTGTCTGATCGTCTGTCACCACTTATGGCTCCTTAATCACACCATCTCACACAGATGACTGTAATTTTGGTGAGTGAATCATCTCACCTCAGCTCACAGTGCAACCATTTAAAGATGTGCGTGTGTGTGTGTCAAGTCTGCAAACAAACTCTGTGGTTTATACTGATCAGCAAGTTGGGAAATCCTGGGCTGTGTAGAAACGTTGCAATCTTTTCTGAAAGCCACATAAGCGGTTGGTGTGAGGAGCCATGTCTGCTGTGGGATCAGCTGAGCTTTGACTTAAACACAGATATCAGCAAACTGACGACTCCTCCTGGTTTCTGTTTACAGGACTTCACACATGACCCATAACAACTGGCTTGTTTTAGAAAAACTGGAAAACCAGCTCCACTAGTTTAAAGCTGTGAGCTGTTCAGTCAAAACCTGCTGGTCTTGCAGCTTCAGGACACCTGATAATGTTTTTGCTTTTTACCTCTCAACGGAACACAAACACGTCTACCACCTCCACATGGATCAGATGAAATACTGGCAACTCTAAGAAATATTATTTATTTATATGGCCACTGCAGCTCACCACCCAGGGCGGCATCTCCACAGGGGGAAGCATCATCACCTTAAAAACCCTCAAACTCAAACAGTCAGCCAGATGGGCCCCAGCAGGCTCTCTGTTACTCCTTTGTTTTCTAAAACATCGTCTGAGGTTTATAAAACTTAAATTCCACAAAATGACACAAGACAGAAGAAGAAAAATCCTTCAGTTCTTTTTAGATAAAGATCTAAGTTGGTATAAATCATAAATATATTTCCCACTTTGAAATTTGACTGTAAATGAAACATATTTTTCCAATGTGAGATGAACTCGTCCCCTTAACACATGGCCTCAGAGATTATTTTTTTTTTCTATCTCCATCTCCTGACTGCTACTTTTCAGTAACCTTTTCTCTGATTGGTTCTAGCATTCTTTAGTCTTTGTGTTGTCATGGTAGCAGGAATACTGATGAACCAGATGAGTTTGGGCAATTACAGAAACACAGCTAATGTGAGATTACCCACACCAATTGGCAGGACCTCGGTTGAATTAGGTCAGTCACTCTAAAGACTGTGAACTCTTTAAAGTTCACACTCAGGTTACAAATTTAGATTTTAGTCGATATTTTGTGGAAATCAGTTGAAGGTTTTCTTTCAGTTTTTTTTTAAATTTTTTTGGGTGTCAAAAAGTAGCATGATTTTCAAAAACAACATAAAGGGTAAACGACACAAGGGGTTGATTACTTGTTATACACACTGTGTAAAATGCCAGAGGACGGAGACCGCACACTGTGGCTTCACCTGTCCAGGTGGAAGGCTGCGATCTCTGCGTTGTGTCTCTGGAAGTCCACAAAGTAGAAGAAGTCCCCTGGAGTTTCCTCATCTCTCTGCTGCCTGCAACACACACACACACACACACACACCCCCCCACCCCCACATGCACACGCACACACCAATAACGATGTCACTCACATTAGTCTGCAGTGTGTAATCAACAAGACAAATACTGTAATTTCCCCAGCCTACTGGATAATTTAACCAGATATAAATTAAGACAGAACATGGCGTCACAGTGTTTGCTGTGATTTATTAGATTTCTCGCAGACCAAACAAACCCTGAACGCCTCTGAGTCTGCTTTCTCTTGCAGGGCATCATGGAGAAAGGACCACGTCACTCATCACCTCACCTCATCGGTTTAAACATCGCTTTGCCAAAGTTGCTCATCTTCAGAGCCAGCTTCAGGTGATGGCCGCTCGGTTTCACCACTGCAAGACAGACGGGAAGAAGGTGATTTACTCCCTAAAAGACTCCTTTTGTTTGTTTTTGTTTTTCTTCATGTTTCAGATAATTTAATAAAAGTTCACATCAGACGAAGGTACAAACAGCAGCTTTCAGATGTTGGTTTCTTATAAGGAAAAGAGCGGTCCTTGTAAAAACTGGAATTGTCCTCTGCTTTGGCTCACTCTTTGTCTTTTAAATGTTTAAATGTGATTTGCTTAAAGTATGTGTCAACATGAACTGGGACGGTAAAAACATTGACAGAAAAATTTACATTTGTTTGAGTTTTGAGATTTTAATATGAACTAGAAAACACATATTTACCCTCAAACTGTAGTTTATTTTGATAAAAAATAATAAAAAAAAAAAACTTCAGGCAAATTATCTAGTTAATACAGAGCCTTTAAAAACATTCATCCCCTTGTTTATTATTACTTTTTATTATTTATTATTACTGGATTGCAAAAAACAACTTTTTTGCAAAGTGAAAACTGATTTCTCCAAATGAATGACAATGAAGTAAAAGTGTGTAACATGAAATCAGAAATTAATTAACATTCACCCCCATTAAAGTGACTGACCTAACTCAACAGAGGTCCAGCCAACTGGTACTAGTGGTCTCACATTGAATGGACTGGAGTTCAGCTGAGTTTGTCTCCAGTGATTGTAGCATAAAGACAGCTGTGTCTGGAAAGTTCATCAGTTTTTCTGGCATGAAAACTAAAGAACACTCCCAACCAATCAGAGAAAGGTTTACTGAAAGGTAGAAGTCAGGGGAAGGACACAAAAAAATTCTAAGGTCCTGAACATCCCCCTGAGTTCCGTTACATCATTCATCAAAAAGTGGAAGGAAAATGCAACATGAGTAATACAACAATTTGCATTATTCAACCTGAGATCAGGAAGAACACACCAGGTCACCATGGCAACGCTGAAGGAGTTACAAGGTTCAGCAGCCATGGCTGAATTCTGAATACATCTCATGCTTGATTTTAACAACTTACTGCATAAACAAGCTTATTCATGCACAATTTTAACTTCATTTCTTATTTAATGAAAACAGTGCAATTGTGAAATTGTGCTTCTTCTATATCATTAGAATACAGACAAAGATTTGTGAACATTTGTAATCCAGACACAAACACTAACTGTTGGAAAGAGACGTGAGAAAAGACTCCATGGTAACGAGGAAGAAAATTCAGCTTTTTCACCATCAGAGGAGACTCAGTTTTCATTTTGACACTGAAGGTGATTTTTGTCGAACAATCAAAATTCTTTTGATTGTGATTGATTTCCAAAAGTAATAAAAGAGTAAAACATCCACCGGGGTCAATACGTTTTATAGGGACTGTATTTAAGCGTTTGGCTCGGTGAACCTGAACTCAGCGTCTGTAAATCACCGTCGTTCTTCGCTCTCTGTGTGATAAAGTGAGTTGGTGTTTGGTCATCCAGCCGCTCCGTTGAGCCCGTATATTACAGCGCCAGCAGCACGGCCCGACTAACCACACGCCGCGCTCCACCGAGCTCCAGGGTATTATTAGTTAACAATCATTCAGAGTTTACTTTCAAAACCGTTCTGGAGCGGAATCAGAGGCTCGCCATTTTCTAAGAGCAGCTGCAGCTGATGAACTGTGTCGCTATTTGTGCCTGAAATAACAAGAGCCTGTACTGCAGCCTAAATTTAAACAGAATCTGCAGATTGTTCTGCTGTTTATTTCTCTCTGGCAGGGAGTCGGGTTTGTGTGGTCACCCGCTTCATTGTGCAGGGATGCTGGTGTGGCACAAATGGGACAAAAACACTGAGAATAGATTTTCTTATTTTTTTTTTTTTTTTTTTACATATCATTCTCATATTTCCAGCTGAATGGAATAGAATAGAACCAAACTATCTATCTTTGCATTAAAGCTGCAGTGTAACTTTAAAAAAAATATATTTTTTTACATATTTGTTAAAATTATTATTATGTGTGACATTATAATATAAGAGATAACCTGTGAAAAAAATCCAGCTCTTCTGTTTTCTCCCAGTAGTAAGTGACACCCCACACAGGCAAAAACAACCAATCAGAGCCAGGAGGCGGGTCTTAGAGCTCTCTGCCACACTACACCTGGTTCCCCACAACATAGCCTGCTACCAATGATAAAGCTAGATAGCATGGCCACCGACGACGGTGGATAAAGGTTTTTCCTGTAACGGTGAGTTGTTTCTCCACCATTTGCACATTGAGCAGCATTTTTACAAGGTTGATTAACAGCGCTAAGCCCCGCCTCCTGGCTCTGATCAGTGCTTTTCTTCAGATGGCAATAGCAGCTCAGGCAGGAAGTGGAGTAGATCCATCTTTTCACAGATTATCTGCCTCATATTATACTGTCTCTACATGGTGACAGTTTCAACAAATATATTTTGTAAAAGTTACACACTGAAGCTCTAACAATGTTTTTATATCTTAGAGGAAAAGTAGCAGATGAAACCCTGGGTGGAGGCTAATCTCTGCCTCTGAAACAAAGCAGCGTTTTGGTGTTTTTGCCCTGCGCTGAGCGTCTGATACAAAACTTCCAATCTGAACCCTTTTCTGTCAAAAGAAAAGCCACGCGGACGAATACAAAGACACTTGTGTGTCTTTGTATTTGTATTCGTGAGATGTTGCCAAACAGCAACGAGACGACAAGAGACAAACGGGAAACAATGAGGACAATGTAGAGCTGAAAAACTTAACATGCAGGAATAAAGAGCCCAGGACAAGACTGGGCGATAAGTCCACTTGATCCATTAATACAATTTATTTATTTATGATTTAACTTTTGGAAAATCT
The DNA here is from genome assembly GCA_903067065.1 of Brachyrhaphis terrabensis. Taxonomy (NCBI): domain Eukaryota; kingdom Metazoa; phylum Chordata; class Actinopteri; order Cyprinodontiformes; family Poeciliidae; genus Brachyrhaphis; species Brachyrhaphis terrabensis. Next base: position 9,069 of record CAEGAG010234883.1, on the reverse strand, counting down.
GGATTTATTTTTTTTATCAATGCACTCCTTGGGTTTCCATATTTCAGAGTGATGCCAGCCCATCCAGGGCGAGTTGAACTAATGCATTTTAGAGTTTGTATTCATTTGGACTTTAAATTCAGGTCAACTGAATAAAAGCAAAAAATATAAAAATGTTCTGTCATTTATCATATCTTTTTAAGAGAAGAAAGGAAGGGGGAAAAATAGATTAAATCAGAAATTGCATTCTGTATGAAAAGTTGAGATTTTATGTTTTAGCTACATCACTTGGCCCACCAGACATGCTCTGGGTAAACACCAGTGACGGGTTGAACAAACCTTGAGTGCAGTCACACGCTCCTTTCAGAGCTTTCTCATCCTGGGTGTAATCTGGAATAAAAAAAAAAAGATTAAAACCCAAAATTTTCAGTTTGATGTAAAACAAAACTCATATACACGAGCAAACAAATAACTGTTTTGCTTTTATTCTGGAACATGAATTATGTTGACAATTTTAATTAGGTTGTAGTGCAAAGAGTTGTCAACAATTACTGCATTATGGTATGATGACTTAGAATTTTAACATGTATAAAATGTTTGATGCTAGCTCATAATGGCACGCAAATCAATATGGATACAGAAAATACTAAGAAAGAATGTTGTAACTGAGTGAACAGTAATGTATTGGATGAAGGGGGTTGTAAAAATAAATTCATTCTTCTACTCACTCCATTAAACATGTAAATATAGTTCACTACTGTTCTTCTTTTGCTTGCTTTTGTTTTACATTTATTTTCTCTGCATGTAACTTTATTTATTCCTTTACTACACTACATTCAATAAAGTCAAACTCAAACTCAGAACCAGAGATAGATGGCTCCCTCCTGACCTCATCTCTACTTCCTGTCTTTTTAGTGACCCACTCGTCTTCTTGTCTCTTTTTCTGGTCTGTTTCTAACCCACTCATCCTCCACCTCCCACTTTATATTCTCTCCATCTCTCTTCATCATCCCACTTTACAAACTATTTTTAATCCCATTCACCTATTTGGTTTAAAAGAAAACGCCTAGCAAAACATGCTGCAAAATTCAGTCAGATCTAAGCTAGACTTCGATTAGATTTAACAACGCCGCTCTCTTCGTATTCCTGAGCCAGTTTAGATGAAGGTCAACTGATTCCTCTGCCTTCTCGTCCTCTCTTCTCTTTTTGTTAAACAAGTGAAATCTTGAGTCTCTGCCAGTGAAAGAGCCATTTTTATGTCCCTTCACCTGCGCCAACGATGGTCATGTTCTGCATGTCGGTGAGAAGCTGGAGGATGGCCGGGTCATCCCGGGCGTACAGGGCGTAGCGGTTGATTCCCAGGTGGAACCTCAGCCAGCTGGCGTTCGGATCATAAGTCATTTTTTGCTCCATCAACGAGATGTTGGTCAAAGTAGCTGCCTCTTCGAAGAGCTTCTTTCGTCTGCAGAGAGTCAGACAATGGAAAGGAATTAATAAGAGCCTGCAGGATAAGTAAACAGACTGAACTTATATAACACTTTTCCAGTCATTTTGACCACTCAAAGCGCTTTACACTAGAGTCACATTCACCCATTCGCACTCTCAAAAGTTCACACATTTGTACACTGATACACAGATCGGTAGGCAATTTGGGGCTAAGTGCCTTGCTCAGGGGCACACCGACATGTGGCAGGAGGAAGCTGGAATCGAACCTAAAACCTTCTGATCACAAAACAACTACGCTATCCACAGAGCCACAGTCACCAGCTGCAATAGCAGAACTGCACTAGAAGCAAAAGTCATTGTCAGGTCAAGTTATCTTTTTAATTTTAGTCCATTCAATCAAATCTGCCATTTCCATAAAATGGCAGATTTTGTGGGAATGGCACAAAATTGTGGAAATTTTGTGCCATTTTATTTTTTTAGCTACAGCATGAGGCAGTAGTAATCTGAAAGCAGGAGTCAGAGGGACAGAGCCCGGTCCAAACCGACCAGCCAGCTGGACATTCAAACAAACTCCATCACGGGCTACAAACAAACCGAGATAACGGAGCAAAGGGCTAAAGTTCGTGTTTGTTTGCAGGTCAGGCTAGCCACCCAGTCACCTAGCAACCTGAAGGGTAAACAAGACAGCTGGGAAGAGTGTGGACAAAATGAGTGCTTGAAGCAGAGCTGAGATGCAGATTCATTCTGTAACTCAGTAAATGAGCTGGTAGATAACGTCCATGCAAAAACTTCTCTGGCAGGAAGAAGTCCCTGTGGAGAAATGGTCCATCGGTACAAAGTGACAGAAGCAATTGTGAAAAAGCTAAAAGAAAATGGGAAAACACTTGACTCAAAGTTAAAGTCATATCTTTCACAACAATAGAAAATATGAGATTCATGGTGAGCAAATTAGATGCATTTTAAGCACTAACAACCACCCAGGCAGAGTATTGATAGTGCGGTGGGTCACTGAGATCACGTTCCTGAAGAAGGTCTCAGCATTGTGGAAGTAATCCTGCATTGTACCAAAGAAAAGGAATCCTTCAGTCCAACCTGTTTCCCTGACATCCCACATCATGAAGTAAGTACTTTTTTTTTTTTTTATCTTTATAGCACCTTCCACAGCTAAAAAAAAAAAATCACAAAGTACTTCACAAGAAGCTCTGGAAGACACAGAGTTATAGATCAGTTATTGATCCAACAACTGCCTGTTTTGTGACTACCTCACAAATGTTTTGTAAGACTGAAGGTGTGTGTGTCTGACACTGGAGCACCACAGGGCACTGTACTCACACCATTCCTTTTCACTTCGTACACTTCAGACTTCCAACACAGAACAGAATCCTGTCGTCTGCAGAGACCCTCGCATGACTTTGTGGCCATCAGGTGGATCAGACATGAACAAGAAGCAGAGTACAGAGAGCTGGTGGGCCGCTGGTGTTGAATGAGAGTGAAACAGAAATACATCAAGCCCCATTTCCATCATCGCAGAAGAAGTGGAAGTGGTTGAGGAGAAGAAATGAGGTGTTCACCTGTGCAACAGGTGGTTTGAGACGCAGCAGGATCAAGAAGGGACAGAGCAGACTGTAGTTTTGGGGAATCGTGTGTCATTCAGCAAGATGTTGGACATCTTCTCTAAGAATGTAATCTCTTCTGACATCATCTGCTGAGGCAACAGCATCAGAGGTTGACACTGGGGAGGAAACTGACCCTAAACATACAGCCTGACGTGGTTCATCTGTTAGAATGGCTTTACAGTTTTACACTAATTCCTGTAAGCATCAAAATGTGACAAACATGACAAAATGTGCAAAGGTTTGAGATTGGCGCTGGTTCTCCAAAGCGTTGTAATTTTCATCACAAAATCCAAAATCTGAATCTTACTGGCAGATTTAGAACAAACAAACTTTGAAAGATGGCTTAATCTTCCAGAAAATGATTTAGCAAAAGCTTCAGCAACCTTTGATTCCTTGTTGACCAGAAGACTCATGCTGTCAGAGTGACGTGTTTGCTTCCAAAGTGAGCATGCGTCTTGGAAAAAGAGAGCACTTCTGTTTGTGTGCTCCAAGGTGCCCCGGAGAGGTCTGACCGCTCTGACTCTGACCTTGCCTCTCAAACCGCAGCATGCCACAACGAGCGCTCTCAGAGCTGAAGACTTCTGGCCTTCCATTGGCATAAACACAAGATGCACTGACAAAAATAAAGTTGGATTTTCATCAACGCCCTGCGTGAAGTTGCTTTAGAACCTGACCTTTCCCAGTGCGACACCTTCCTCCTGTAGTACTCCATCAGCTGCTTCACCTGCAGCAGCTTCTCCTCTGGCTTCAACTCCGGAGTCTGGATGTTGTAGAGAGGGTGGGAGAACAGCCTCTGCAGCTTGGAGCCTCCATCAGCCAGTTCAGGTGTAGTCGCAGCACTTGACAGAGACGCGTGAGTCCAGTTGGAGAGGTGTGGTGTGGCGAGAGTCTCCAACCTGGGGAGGCTGAGGTTGGTGTCGGGGCTACACGAGCAGCTGTTTGCCGCTCTATGTCTCCTGCTCCGCAGCTTTGGCAGAAGGATGAAGTAGAAATCTGCAGAGAAAAGGGCTGCAAGGGTTGCAGCCAGCAGGAAGCGGTCTCTTCGCATGGTGGAGGCAAAAGAAGAGAGAGGAAATGAAACAGTTTTAGAGAACACCAAAGGTCCGGATTGACCCAAAAGCAAGGGATCACTTGTAGGGATCCTCCAGTCAGCCGAGCCAGATCGGAGCTGTCAGATCGTCCTAGCCTCTCAGTTCCTCAGCTTTCTCTCTCTGCTTTCTGTCTCTTCTCTCCAGCCACACTTTCCTCCCTCCTCCTTCCTTGGCAGGAACTTTAAAGAAAAAAATAAAAAAAGAGCAGAGGGCTCGGGGCCGAGAGCAGGCATGCGTTTGCAGCAAGTCGCTGACAGCTCAGCTGCTTCCAGGGACCTGCTGCTTATGAGGAGGAGCTGCTGTTGTGACTGTCTAGTGTTGCAACATTGTGGGTGTGAGCATGCACACATCAAATCACAGGGTAGCAGACCGAGACGGAGGGTGCAGCAAAGGTGCCGTGACGCTGAAGCCAAAGCTGGAAGGGTTCTTAACGTCAGAAGTCTTTTTAACAGCAGCAGATGCACATCCAGCCTGAAGCATCGTTTTAACGTCAGACGTCAGAGTGTGTTGAGTTCACATCTATGCAAACTGTTGTGTAGAAACTTGTGAAACGCTCGTTGATCCTTTCTGTTTTCCCTATAAGGCAAAGCTCTCCTGTTCTGTCATCTTCCTGTCTCCTCCTTTTTCAAGTCCACTCTGACTTCATCACCTACCTCCTCCAACCTCATCCTTCACACCATCCCAGCTTCAACCTTCCGTCCCCCTTGCTCTCTCCTCATCTCTTCCTTATGCTCGTTTTACTTTTAGCCACAGATCTCCAGCCCGCTGCGCTCCAGGCAAAATTCCCAGCTGCATTCTCCTTCCCTGCTGCAGCTCCCACACATCACTTCCCCTCACTTTTCATGCCGAGCCACAGCGAAGCCCGCTTTCAGCACCGGAACGAAACTATTGCGCTGGCGAAACTGTCAAGCAAGAGAACACGGTTTAAAATAAACCCTCCCTCTGTTTTGTCTGCGCCTCCCTGATGTAATCACATACAGCTCCTGAAACCTTATAGCTCATTGTTCGCTGTCTCCTCTCTAAAAGCTCTATGAAAACTTATGTGGTGAAGCAATCAAACTCTCAAAGGGGATTTCACAGCCTGCCTCTGTTGTTATTGTGGTTTTTTAGAACATCTGTTGTGTGTGTGGGGGTGTGTGTGTGTGAATTGTGACAGAATAACGTGTCAGTTTCTGGAAGTTGCGCTACAGGGTGTTGAACACTCTCTCAAGATAAAACAGGCTGACATCGTTAATGAGGGAAATTAGCGAAAGGCAGCTTTAACCTGTTATTCAGTCGGCAGTGACAGAATCTGATTGGCCTCTCCACCCAAAGGCGAACTGGGTTAGAGCCATTCCAGTTATTTTGAAGACTATGACTAAAAACAAAACCAAGGAAAGAAGAAGGAGAAAAAAACTGTTGCCTGAAAGTAATTATATTTACTACAGGCTTTCATTATAAAAGTAAAAATTGAGGCTGTTAGCCGGGAACAGCGTGTTTTTGCCAACGCCGATGGCTGCGGCTGACTGGGGAAACAGAGGCAGATAGGTGGGCTTCGCAGGAACATTTAGGGAAGGTTTGCTTAAAGTCACTGCTAGTTAGCTTCAGGAAGACAAAAAGCACTGGAGGAATGTTCTACAGGCACTCCACCAACCGTCGTTTTTCTGACAACTACATGATTGGGAAATGGCTAACGGGTTGTCTAACTTTTAGCTAATCACAACATTGGTTGGAGCTGACTTCTATCAAATTTTTAGCTAACCACCACTTTGCTACAAGTAGCCCCAAATCAATGAACAGTGCTCTTACGAAAAAACAACAAAGCAATTATCAAACAAGGTCAGTAGCGTTGACCTCTGATCCCACAAGCACAGTGATACACTTGTCCCTGTCTGTCAGTGTTTAACCCAGGCCGTCTTCTTGACATAGCCATTAGCTTTTACTGTGACTAACTAGAAGTGATATTTTCAGCAAACATAAATGTTTTTGGACTACGGGATAAAACCAAAGTAATGCGTCACTGGGCAAATATGCAGACTCCACACACAAAGACCACAGAGCAGCCTGGGATTTAAACGTAGGAGAGAGCAAATAGGTGAATTTTTAAAACACATTTTGTTTATTTGTGGGGGGAAAAAAATGTCTATGCAACTTCAAGAGGCAGCAAAATGTCCTGCTACGCTTTCACATGGGTAAACAGTAACAAAGATGCCCACTGGTTTCCTTGTAACCTCAAAAACACAGCAAGAACATGGTTGCTCCTTTTTTAATGCCTCACAGTCATCAAAAAAATCCCCCATGACACAATGAGATGTTTTCCCCATACAAAGAAGATCAGATTAGCAAATAAATACATAAAAATAGGCAAGTACCTTTTGGAGAGTTTGTTTTAGTTTATCTGTTAAATCATCGCCAACCCCAGAATATTTCCTAAAAATATCAAAACTGTCATGTTAGGAAATATTAAAAAAAAAAAAAAAAAACGCTAAAGATCTGAATTACAAGTATCACTAAACTCTTTGTTCAAAAAACAAAAGCCTAAACAATGGAGAAGAAATAAGAAGAAGAATAGGAAGAATAATAAGTCTACCGCAACATTTTGTTTTGGAAATTCACTTCCCTTTCCAGGCTGTTGATGTCAGTCACAGACTGATGCCACGCCTGCTTGATGCATTCTGGACAAATACTGCAGAACATCAAACATTTTTACTGCACTTTTAGAAAAGGAACAAGTTTATAGAAATCTGAAGTTCACAGGACGCAATAGTAGGGGATTTCACGTACTACAGCCGCAACAGAGACGGAGGAAGAAGTTTTTTCCCCTGTAAATCCTAAGTGGCCATATAAACAGGCTTTTATAGAAAGGTTCCCCTCCTTGTCTGGTCCACAACTGCACTCTGAAGCAATAAACACACAAAATAAACAGACGATGTGGGGATGGATAGGGAAGGAGTTAGCAAGCTCTGCAATCAGAAGGAGCCACACATGTAAAGACGTAACAGGAGGAATAAAAGTTGCTTTCAAACCAGTTCAGCGTTATTCCTTCTTTCATTCCGTTCTCCTAATCCCTCGACATTAATCTTAACTTTGGCCTGACTGTGGGGTGAAGCAGCCACGGCTGTGGGAACACCGACATGATTTTGCTCCAGTCAGTTCCTTCAGAGTCCACCAGGCCTTGTAGCAGAATCTCGCCAGGGTTTTTCTGCAGCCAGTAATGAACTTTTGTAAGTGGAATAAAAACGATATATTGCGAAATAAGACAGAAGGAGGCTGTGAGGCCAGGAGAGCTCTTTAGATCTTGGCCTGATGGCAGCGTAGGTCAAGAAGAAGAAAACAAGATGTCAGCCGTAGGTAAGGCGGATATATGGTACCGTCACAAAGTATTCACACCCCTTGAACTTTTACACAAGTAGTTACACTGCGACTGCAAATGTCAATGTCTTGCATTGGACTTTTCTGTTTCGGCTGTTTTATAGTTTTCTGGAAGTTTGTTCCAGATTTGTGGTGCTCCGTGTTTGGTTCTGGTTCTGCTTCTGCACTCTCTTGGACGGGTCTGCTTCTGGACGGGTCATGAAAACGATTAGTGTGGACCAAAATGGAGACTAAAGGAGGCAGCAAGTTCAATGTAAAAGGAAGATTTATTGTAAGAAAAGAACTTCTGAAACAAAGGAGGGTGGGGGGAAGCAACTAACTAGAAACATGGAGAGTGCAACCAGTGAAGAGTAATGAGTCTGAGAGGTAGATATGCAGAGGAGGGAGGGGAGATGACAAGGGAACTAATCAGAGGCAGGTTGCTGCAGCTGGGAGGGTAGAGAGTGAGACTAGTTGAGAAAATGACTAGCAGCTGGGATGTGATTAAGACAACAGATGAAAGTAGCAGGAAGAAAACCTGAACAGAAACAAATCCCAAACCGAACAAACACAAACCCTGTGAAGTAAAAATTGTGTTATTATTTCTTTTAACAATTTCATTTAATTCTTTTACTCATCTAACCACATTAGTATTGGTCAGTCTATTAGAGTATGTAGGCCAGGGAGAGTCTCTGTAGAGCCAGTTAGATAGGTTTTCTGTTGACCTCTCCCTGCAGCAGACTGATGAGTGGACTAATGCTTCACCACACGTACCAAAGCAAAGCGCCAGAGTTTGTTAACAGATAACAACAGATAGTTTAGGTAAAAATAGTAAGATGGAATAAGCCCTAAAGTCTAACAAGTTTCTCCATTGAATGTCATAAGCTCAGAGGACGTGCATGAACAAGGTCTGACAATGTTTTTGTTATTTTGTTATGACCACATTGTGGGAGAGTCCTATATATTGTGAGAGCTTGCAGCTCCAAGTTAGAACTCATTGCAGGTACAGCTGTTGTGCTGTGCTGTTTTCTCCGTTTGCAAACATAATAAAGATTTTTGCTCTTTGCCATTTTCCAGAGTCTCAGCCTGATCTGTTACCACACAGAGAGTTTTTTTATCTACAACCTGACATCTAAAACTGAACCAGCAGAAAGAATAAACCAGAACGAAAAGATCGTACCGAAGGCAAAACAAACACACACCTCAAACAAAATGGAAGGATAAACTGAAAGTGAAATATTATGAAAATAAGAAATCAAAGTAAGAAATGAAAGCAGAAAAATGTCTCAATGTTCCTGTTTGTTTTTAAGGTACATAAAAATAATACAATTTAGAACACATGATCACATTAAATGTAAGCAAGAGTCAACGACTTAAGCTTTTTCTGGACTTGGATCAATATATAATAAGAATCAGAACTTTATGTCTGAATAAAGTATAGACTTTAGTATTAAAGTATGTCTTAGTATTCCTTTACTTAGTGTTAGATTCCTCTTTATACTTTTATAAGTCAAGTTAAGTTTCCTTATCATATATAAGGAAACTTATATATGTTATATATATGATGATATAACACACACACACACACATATATATATATATATATA
>CAEGAG010234841.1:0-76418 GCA_903067065.1 Brachyrhaphis terrabensis | reverse complement strand
TTAGGGTTAGCTAATGTTTTTGATTAGTGCTTTAGGGTTAGCACATCTCATTTTTTAGTTAGCGCTGTCCAGCATAATGATCCTGTTTCATCAGCAGCTTGTATGAGACGGTGGTTTTGTTTTCTGAAGCTCATCAGTGGCTTCCTGCACATGATGCCAGAAAACCTCCGGATGTCTGAAGATGATCATTCAAAACAAACGACTCCTCAGGGATAAACTTGTAAAGTTATTTGTATCTTCACAGAAAACAGCAGAGCTCTCCACCTCAGAGAGCACTGGAGCGTGTTTTGTTAGAAGCTGTTTCCGTGGCAACCGCATCCAGCATCTATGCTGCATTTCTCAACACACAACAACCAGATCAGTCGGTGCTCATGTGGCAGAGTCCGGGCACAACCCCGGCCTCTCGGCGTAACGGCGGTGAGTCACCGGTAAACCATGGCAACGCAGGCGGCGCAGCCTCCGCTGGAGCGCCGCAGCCTGGCTGTGGACAAAGCTCCCCTCCTGGTGACTCATCTCTGGACGAAGTGACTGCAGCGTTCACATGAGGCGCAGCAGAGAGGTGATCTAAACTCAGTGAAGTGACAAGACGCATCAATGAAGGCCGTGAGATACTTCCACACGCAGTTTGTGAAACGTGGTGAGTCATCAGAGAGAATATAAATAAGAAACTGCAGGATCTGGATATGAGCTAAAAGAGAACTTCAGTTATGTACGGGCGTTTTTGGCTTTTTTTACAGTAACACATTAATCCCACGTTGTAATGACCTCAGCAGGACGCTCGCTCAGCTTTGAAAAGAAAATTCTGCCACATCTGCAGAGTTGTGTTAAAAGGACGCAGCGATGCGCCTCACGGCCGCCGCTGACGAGGCTCCAGCTCAGAGATCACCGTCCACAACAACGATGGGGATTTTCCCTCCAATTTAAACTTTCACTTCCAACAACTTTCACTTCTTAAAAAAAGAATAAAAAAATCAGAGTTTCTTCTTGGACTTTGGCTACTTTGCATGTTGTCAGTGCAGGCTTTGAACCTGACTATGACCAAATATTCTGCAGTTTGTGCTTGAAGTAAATAAGGAAAGGAGACAGTAATACTCTGTCTGCAGGAGATGAAATGAAAAGCCTGACAAAACCTGAGAGACGACATCCTGCTGCTGATCATCTACTGTACTTTTTACTGCAAAGTGGCAGGAAAACTTACCAATTAAACATTTTCATTCAGTCACACTGAGTGAATAAATACTTGTGCTGAACCACCTTTAGCTTAAAGGCAAAGACATCTGTTAGAAATGTAGACGGAATTATTTATTATGATCTTAATATTAGAAAATTCAATATTTTTCCAGTTGATCTGAATGCGTCTGTATGTATGTACTGTATGCTGTTCAAGCAAGCAACACTCAGAAAAGATTCAAAATGTTTAAATATTTGGACACTGCAGGATGAGCGAGGTATAATAACAGCAGTCATGTTCATATTGCACTTGTGAACTTTTCAGCTTATGGTTCTATTCATGCAAGAATCATCATAATCCTCTGAAAATGCACCAGACCAAAGAATGAAAGAGTAAAGAAATGTATTAAAGCATCTTTAAAAAGCCTGGGGAAATATTATAAAAACATTTTAAAAGATTATAGCATACTGCATGAAAGGAACGTATAAATAAACATATAATTAGATTAAAAATGCAGAACTGTACATCATCTAGATTCTAGATGAATAACTTCACATGCTTCTGCATATCTAAGGTGTTTTCACTTGCTTATTTGATTTATATGACCAATTATGCAAATTTAAACAACTTTATTGCAGCCAATAGCTACTTTCCTTACTGAATAGATGGTAGCAGATCTCTCAGCTGAGCCCATTTGACTAATGTCTGCATCCGGTGAAACACCCTCTGCATATACCTGCTGCTTTATAATATCGATAACCAGCTGAGATCATAACACTTCCCAACACATTTGGCTTTACTCCCAGTTTAAATTGGCGACTGTACTGGAGTTCCTGCAGCTTGGAGGGACTCTACAGTAAAATGCTGCATTTTAAAGGTAAAAACAAAATACTCATGGGACCACGTTGGTTTTAGGACTTGGTTTTGCTCCTAGAATTCATATGTTTACAAAAACAGCATCAAAACCAATTAGTCAGGCAGTTAATGACATTTTGGAACCATTACTAACAACATTGTGATTTAAAGGTTAAAAATAGTTTGAAATGCAGAGAGTCAGTCTGGATGGAGCTTGTTCATGTTAGCACTGCTGTAAGTAGTTCCTAACCGTGGAGGCTCACAGAAACACTGTGTGTTTTCCCTGCATGTCCTCTGAAGCTCCTGGGACTGCAGCAGTAACAGGACGACGCCTGCTGAACTCAGGAAAGTCTCGGCATCGCTCGCAGTCGCAGCAGCGGGATAAATCTTTAAAGGCATGTCGAGTCCCTTCAGCTCCTGGTAAACAATCAGAGCTCCATAATTCAGAGGGGAAAACCTCCTGAGTTGTGTTTTACAAACTTTGCTGCTTCTGTTAGATTTTTGGATTGTTGTGCAGTGATAAGATGAATGTTAAATTAGTACAAAGAAATGTATGGGTTTAAAATGCTTTCTTTCAGTCAGCATGGTCAGATTGTTGGCACAAGTGAAGCTGGGAAGGACTTCAGCTGAAATTACAACATCAGTCTAATTAGATGTGCATTAATTCATTGTCTTGTTTTTGGCAAAAGCTCCTCCTGACAGATCATCACTTTGAATTAAAATGGCCAGTGGTCCGATTTTCTGCTGAGCTGTAATCTTTGAGCTTAGGTATGACAATTATTATTCATTAATAATAAACAGTAATAATAATACATTTTATTTAAAATTGCCTTTCACTGTAAGGTAAAAAAACCCATGTATACCAAAAGTAACAACTGAAACAGAAGTGCAATAAAAGAGAGCTAAGAAAAATATGCTAATGTAAGAAGATGTTCCAAGACCACATTTAAGATAATTATAACATTGTCATTATTTAATATCACAAATAAATGTGTCATGCTTTGCAGATCTACATTTTAACAATGTAGAATTATTTTCTTTAGTGCATGAACAAATCAAAGTACAGATCGTTCAGGGATTTTAATGTATCTCTCCTGTTAGCCGATTAGCACAAGTGTTTCCACCATTGGTCATAACGATAAAATAAGAACATATTTCTGGTTTTAACATGATAAAAATCTCGATAGAACCATAAACTTTCTTGTTTAGCGAATTTTGTATCTCGCTATAGCAATAAAATGTTTTGCTTTAGTAACATTCTGCTGCTGAATTATTCATTTTCTATCTCTGGCAGCTAAACGCTTCCATAATGACTCACTAGAATATCAGCGCAAAATATGTATCTCTGACGTTTATTATTCTCAAATGTCACTGTTGCTTTTCTTGTTCTGCTCATAATCTGATCAATGATTCTGAAAATAGCAAACTTTGTCTTCTTCCCATAGTAACAGCTTCCACACTGAGGGGTGTTATGTTGCACTCAGATAAGGTGTGTTCCCTGGTTAAGAGTCAACACACAGCTTCAGTTATTACTGCTAGAAACTGGAGATCAGGCCAGAAATCTGGATGTAGTGATGGACCTGAACCTTCAAAACACATAAAGACAATTACAAAGTTGGCCTTCTGTCACTTGAAGGACATTTCCAGGATTAAAGGACTAATGTCCCAACAAGAAACTCATCCATGCTTTTGTCTTTAGAGCATCAACAAGTAATAGCAACGGCCTTTTGTGGAGGAATACGTATCTGATTTAGTTCCATATATGGAAGTAGTGCGAATCAGATCAGAATCAGGACATTCAGTCTGCCGTGAAAAAGTCAGATTTGTGTCGCATTACTAATCATAACTTCACTGATTCCTCTGTGTGTCTCTGATAGAACATTTTTCCACATAAATTTAACATATATGGCAACAGAAATCTTTGAAACTTGTTGTTCAGTGTACCACAGAGATATTTTTAAAAAACTAAGCATGTTAAAGGTAAAACCTTTGGTTATTCCTGCCTGTACACCCCTGAGCGAAAAACCGGAGGAAAATGAGAAGAAAAGCAGTGAGAAACAAACAAAACGTCACCGTGAATTAATGTTGTATAGCAGCTAAAACAAGCCCAGAACCAGCAGGAGCTGATGTAGAGGGAAGGTTCTGACTCGGCTCGGCTAATTGAAGTGATGGATCGGTCCAGTTCCCCTGAGCTCCAAGCTCCTGATCCTGCAATAACAAAACAGGATGACTTTGCCAAGCTGCACGTTTGGCAGTTATGAAAGAACTTTGCCATCATCAGTAGCAGCAGCCCAGTGATGTCACTGCAACACCAAAGCACCGATTCCTCAGAGGAAGCCGGTCCGGGCCGCTCTGTGGGTCAGCTTATGATTTGATTGATGACGGGCAGACGGTGAGACCCCTTCCTTCTTCTGATTAATTCATCAAACACTCGCTCGCTGCAGACACGTGAGGAAGAGCCGGGAGGAATCCCACGTGAAGCGAGACGAGCACGCCGACGCGCTCTGCGACTCGCTGCAGAACCCGGCAGCTCCCTCGCATTAATCAATACTGCTCCAAAACTTTCAGCCAAAAACCGCAGGCGCTCCAACACACACCACATTCCTCACAGGGAAGCCCCGATTAAGTCACTGCAGCTCGCTTTTAATAACAGAGGAGGAGGAAAACACCCCTGGAGAGAGCAGTCACATGGAAGGAGGAAGAGGAGGGGAAACGGAGGGCCGCCGAAGAACAGACGGTTCACCGCTGAGCGTTTACCTGGGATTTCTACCAGGAATACATTTCTGTCAAAAGTTATGACATGTTTTGGGATTAATCTCAGAAAATCTTTGACATTTGGAAATGTTTTGAGTTTCAAAGGTCAACATTTTTTTGACTTTTGTGACTCAGAAATTTCAAAGTTTTGTTCTTAAAAATTTCTGAGGTTAATCTCAAAATTTCAGTTTTTCTAGCAGATTTTTAACTTTTTAAACTCAGAAATGTTCATGTTTTTCTTTTTATTTCTAAGATTAATGTCAAAATTAGTTTTTTTCTAGTAAAAATATGACTCAGAAAAAAAATCTGGTTTTTTTCAAATGAGATTTTTTGGCAGAAATTTACAACTTTTTTTCTATCAGTGATATTTACTGCAGATGGGAACTACAGATTATTGTAATCTTTTGATGAAGAAACATTATGCTTCTGAGACAAATCCGGGCTCAGAAGTGCTAAAATGAACAACTCTTCATTAATTAACATTAAACAAAAGCTCATAAATATCACTTCATTAGCATAAAAAGGCAACTCCCAGAACAAATTCCCAGAAACAACTGTTATTTTTTCCATCTTCACTGATAAACGATGCGGTGATGAGGAGAAGACAATAAACAAGCGCCTGAAATCAACAGAAGCAGCGGGATTCTCATGATCAAACTCACGGAGGCGTTTTGGAGAGGAGAAAAATTAACAAACGAGCAGCTCTTCCTTCCCCTCTGCTTCCCAGCTCTTCATCAGCAGGTTTCTAATTTCAGGCGACTATCAGCTGGAAGTGAAGAGTTCGCATCATCAGCTAGCACTCTCAGGAAATACATATGAAGCATGCTACACGATCAGATGTATGATTACACAATCACTTTATTAGTAAAGAATAAAAACAAGATCAGTAGTCGGCCTGCAGTGGATGATAAGATAACTACTTCTGTGGGATTTTTGATGGAAACTGGAAGACAGGTGACACTAATCAGGAGTATTGATCAAGTGTGAGTGTCTCTATAGAAACAGGACTTCTGTCTTTTTGCAGCTTTAGGGGCGATAGGGCAGCGCCAGGAGGGACGGACAACAACAACGACTGAAGGGAAGCAGCAACTGCTGTCCATCAATCTGTGAAGGGTTTCCGGCTGCTTGCAAATAATTTGAAATCCATCCATCATTCTACTGAGACAACGGTTATTAACTAGAGGACGACGTTTAATACAGCTGCCAGTCTTCCCAGTAGAGGACATTCCATCAAATAAACCCGCAGTGTCGACAATATGATGCTTGTTTTACCCTTATTCTCATTCAATCATCAGCTTTTAAATATCTCCTTAACTTTCTCTTAATTATCAGGTGAAGGATGACAATTACCCCCAAACAGGTGTTTCTCCGTCTCAAGAGGACGGACCACCAAAGCAGGACAGGACTCTGAGCAAATGGAGGTTATTGAGCAGGAGCGGCGCTGTCCTCAGGAGGGAAGCGGGTTAAAGCCGCCGGGTTGGGCCGCTTTAAATTTAGCAGCAAGAGGAGGAAAGGAGCAGCTCCTGCGTCATCAGCAAGGGAGAAGAGTAAGGTGAACTTTGACCCCAGCTCCGTTTATAGATGGAGGCAGGTAACCTTGGAAAGTGAGACGGGAGGTTGATGATTTTGCGACACAAACTCTTGAGAGAGGTGACCGATCCTCTCCTTCGTTTAAGTATTTCTAAGTTCACACATTAAAAACCTGTTTTAGTTTTACAAAAGTATTCACAACGCTAAAACTTTTTATTTTTCATTTTGTCACAACCTGAAACTTCTGGGTATTTTATTGGTGTTTTATGTGATACTGCGACACATAGTTAGCAGCGCTTCACTGAAACCATCTCAGAAAGGAGTAAATGGAGAGGAGTTGTCTCTAAACAGTTACTCAAGTCAATGTAACTGAGTAAATGTAACTAGTTACTGCTGAACTCTGTTAACAACCAACAGAGCGCATAGTTCGCATTTATTCACAACCAATCAGATCAATCAGAAGAGTTACCGCCCACCGAACACAAAGAGCCAGCAAAATATTACAGCGTGATTTTTATCAAAGGAAATGCATTACTTTAAATAGACGGTTTAAATAAAAGTACATTCATGTGTTAGAACGGTCTAGTCAAAGTCTGAGTATAGGTTCACTTGAGAATCTGTAGGAAGAATTAAAAAATGATGTGGACATACGCTCTGCATCCAATCTGGATGAGCTAACGGTGTTAACCAAAGTACTGACGGGTAGAAATGTTGACGTCCAGATGTGTAATGATGCCAGAGACACATCCTGTAGGTAATGTCTACATGCTCGTCGCTCTGCATGATAGTGATTAGCATGATTAGCTATCATGCTAATGTTAGAGCTAAAATAAGTATTTTATTTAATTTTTGAATTATTAACTGAGGTTAACATACTGAATGGAGCGAGTCAAAGTTAATCAGTAATTACCCACATGCTATTGACTACATCTTAGCTAACTTTGGGATTGTTATTCATTTTATCAGAATGCCTGATTCAGATCTGACTGATGCGTACACTTTGAGAAGTCCTGTTTAAATGTCTTCAACCATGAATTATTATTATCCTTCCACTTCAGAACCATACACTACTTTGATTTTCCTGAAATCCTACTGCAACACATCAAAGTTAGACGATACTTCACTGTAGCGCCAGCCTCAGTGTGGAAACATGAAGGGAAGAAGAAGAAGGTGAGATGGAGACAGTCAGTAGAAGGTGAGAATAATCCCAGTGATGTGCTGGGGACTGTGAAAAACCACAGCGGCAGCAGCATGAACGTCACCGCCTGCTGGAAATCATATGACCGTCCAAACTAGGTTAGTCTACATTAGGAACCGAAGACGGGAGAAACAAAGAGAATGATTTGTTTCCCATTTTTTGCTTTTCTTATTTTAGCCTCCTCTCTCTATTCTGGAGCAAAGGAAAGCGGAGAACACTTGTGTCCTCTTTCTTTCATCCCACCTTACCTGGAGCGGTGCAGTTCTTCGGCTCTTCATCAGTCTCCTCTTCCTCCAGGCTGCTGTTGGACGTCTCCTGCAGCAGCTTCCGTCCAACGCGTCTCTCCTGGTCCTCAGCCCAGGAGGGAAAATCTGGAGGAAGACATTTTTAAACATTTAATTTCACATAAAGTTTAGAATGATTTGAGTTGAACGTCTGAATGCACATCTTCAGGTGTGACATATTGTGTGATTTTTATCTCTAACTGCAGGAGAGAGAAGGAGATGGGAGGGCAGTGCAGAGACTCGCCTGCAGTAACGCAGCAAGTTCTGGTGGTCAGATATAGATCAGAGGTTCTGGACCAGAACTTCTGTGGTATTCCTGTGTCTGCTCTGGCTTCTTCTTGGTAAAATCAAGCTATCAACATACAGAAAGGGAAGCTTGAGGTTTCCTTCTGGTTGAACTTCTTCATTGCCATTTTTTCTGTGCAGGTGTTTAAATCCTGTTTCAATAGTGGTTTTAAAGACCGGTCATTCATAATATTAGACCGATATCTAACATTTGTTTGATCTGGTTGATTGAGAGGAAAATATGATGGATGCCTTGAGGCTTCTGTGTCTGTGTGGGAAGTGAGTTGCTGGAATGCTGCGGGTTTATCTGACCTGCTAATTCACTCACTAAACGGGGAAATTCATGATTTTCCAAAACAAAATCCTCCTGGGAGGGGAGTGGAGCAACAGCACAGCCCACAAAGTGCGGCTCCCACTGTGGCTACATCTGCACATTCTTCCAGAAAGCAGCAGCTCCACAGAATTCGTTTCATCCTTCACGGAGCCCGGCAGGAGCACGCTGCCCTTTTCCACCCTGCCAACCACAGACCCGACCCAAAACATCATTCAGATGGAATGAAGGAGCCGCTCAACAAGCCTGGGGGGACGTGTGAACTCCTCACCCATCTTTACCTCCACCGCAGCAAACGCAGCAGAGGCCACCGCTCAGCTGCTCCGCCCTCCTCCTATCTGTCCCGACCTTCTGCACGGAGCGACGAAGAGGAGTGGGAATGATTAGAGTGGTTCGGCGAGGAGTGCTGCACTCCCGCATGACTTTATTATTTGCATCATAAATATTAAACTCATATTCCTATAAGCTGGTTAACAAAGCGCATCGGGTTTGTTGGAAATGTGTGCAGAGCTAATGCGCTTAGAGTCACAGCCAGAGGAGCCAGACGTGACATAAATGCTACATTTTTCTGTGTTACTGAAGGACAATTTAAACATTTCCTCAAGTTTTAAACTAATTTATCAGCAAATGTAAGGAATTTATTGGAAGAGTCCATGCTAGCAGCGCTGATCTTCATAACTTCTGCAGTTTACTCTGACCAGCTGGATATTGACTCCTGGACCAAAACCTGACTGATGATCAAACATTCCCAACATCTTCGTTCTTGGAGTATTTTTGGTTTCTGTTTCTCCACCTGCTCTTTGGGTCCAGGCCTGAGTTTCTCTGTTGGGTTGAAGCAGAGATGGACCAATCGATTCACCAGAGGTCAGACAGTTTTTCCTCAGTTTGCTCTGACTGGGGATCAAATACTGAAAAACTTAATGACGCCATCAAAAACAATCCTGCTGTAATCTATTTTTCCTGTCAGTTTTTAAAATGATTTAATTTTCATTCAGTATAATTAATATTCAACAAGCTGAACAAAGAATCCACATGGTGCCATCACACATCAAGCTGATGAATCCATGTAACTTTTTCTCAACAACCACTGACCGTGGCCCCAACAATATAAACTATGAAATGAAACGATTAAACTCAAATTCTGAACGGTTCACCTGAAGCCTGAACACAACTTCCTCCTGACCCACATGGACCTGAAGCTCAGAGATTTGATCTGGAGGCTAAGTCTGTGCTCTGCTGCCAACGTTTAGAAATCAGGGAACATTTCTCCAGTTGAAGTGATTCGAAACCTTTCTGAACAAGAGTTTTCCTGATCCAGCAATCCCTCCACATCGCTTCACCGCCAGGAAATCCCCCAGCAGGAGCTTCTTCCGAAGCAGACGTGCTGAAGAGCTTCCATACTGTTCAGCGTCGTGTCAGCGCCCGGACAACCAGATGCATTTAGTTCACCTCAGAGATGATACTCGGATGACTGATTTAGTTTCCTCCACAATGTTCTCTGCAAAGTGACGGATGCTCTTCAGATTTTTGAGGAAAACTGAGAGACGATGGAGACAATTTGGACACCAAGGCGTCGTTAACTTCAGGTGTGTGTGATCTGTTTGCAGGAACCAATCGGGTTGCAGAGTGTGTGCAGCTCAGAATTCATCTGGCCTGATTTCACAGCTCTGCAGGTAAAACACCTGAATAAAAAAACACCAATACAGAAATGTGGGTCTGTGCAGAAAACTAAGTTCTGCACAGAGAATGAACTTAATATCTGGACTGGGCTGCTATTGCGTGAATTAATGCGTCCATGCAGTGTGACCCGGAGGAGTCCAGCGTGTCGCTCTGCTGAGGCAGGCAGGTGATGTAACACGCCTTCCTGTCGGGTTCTGCTGAGTTTATAGTTATTCGTTGGTCATAAAAGTAGATTGGCATGCGGACCCGTTACAAGTCCTGCTGGAAAATAAAATTAGCATCTCCATAGAGTCTGCCAGCAGAGGGAAGCTTTAAATGCTGTAAAATGTCCTGGATGACTGTGGACTTCAGAAAACCCAGTGGACCAGAACCAGCAGATCATCACTGACCGTGGAAACGTCTCCTCAGACTCTGGGACCCTGACTTACAAACCAAATACAAACTTTAAACCAGTTCTGGTTCTCCTTAGCTATGATGCTTCTAGTGTTGTCTCTGGTGCATTAGTGGCTCAACTCAAGGACTCTGGTGGGTCTAGTCCAAGTCGCTGACTTGTCTGTGACCTCAAGCACTGACTCAACGCATGTCTCCCTAAAACTCTTAAAAACATCTTTGCTTTACTATCCATTCTACTCTCTGGTTATCCATCATGATTGTGCATCTCCACAGTTTTTCCTTCCACTAAATTTTCCATACATGTGCTTGGATAAGCCCTTCTGTGACTAACGAGGTTCTTCTTGTGACCACCTCTCCCTGTGCAGGGTGTTACTGACCTGTCTTGATTCAAACTCAAGGTTTGGGGGCCAAATCTGGCCCGCCATGTGACTCTAAAGGGCCACATAAATACAACCTTCACGGTAAACAGCTGTGGCCGTTTAGCTTGAAGCTGATTTTTTTCTGTGTAGGGCCAAATTACATCAACATGAAAAGATTTTCAAAATTATTAAATATTAAGATGTTTTTAAGATGAACGCAGAGTTAGCTATTATTCATATTTTTCACTTTGTTGACAGGTTTTGTCAGTATTTTCTGCCACAATTGGCTCTTTGAGGATATTTCTAATCTTGATATGGCTCAAAATGAAAATGAGTTCAGTTTGACTGTAAAACATAACGTTTCTATGTTAAAGGGACTTTTTGTTTTTTTGCAGTAGGCCTATGTAAAATTCTAGTTTTGGGTTTTATTAGCTCTATGTCATAATCATTTAAATGAACTGAAATAAACGCTTTGTTCATTTGTTTATCTCTGTTTTGCATTTTTACTTTTAGATTATTTATTTCATCATCTGACAACAAACTGTTTCTTATTCGGAGATCCATGAAGTTTGTTCTCGTTTTAAAACCCAGAGAGAAAATAAATCATTCAGGGTTTTAACATGAAGTAGGAAGAGATGCTGAAAGGACACAGTGTAATAATCAATCTTCAGTTCTCACCTGGATTTTCCCTGAAGTATGACAAGCCCTTCGCTGCCAGCAGGAATCCTCCGAACAGGCAGATCTGGATCAGGACCAGCTCCTTTCGCCTTTTCCGTCTCGCCTTCACCCTCCTCCGGTTCGGCGTCGCTCCATCCCGGCGCCGGATACCCGGCGGAGACATCTCCTGCTCGGCCGCCTCATCCATACGAATCCCCCCGACCCTTCTTCCTGCCTCCTGCAGCCGCCACAGAACCAGAGCAGGGATGAAGCAGGAGCTCCGGTGGTTCCAGGGAAGCAGCTTTCTGCCCCCCGAAGTGAAGGAGAGGGGGGTCAAAAGTTGGGGAGTGATGCCGGTGAGGTTCTGTGAGGCAAAGCGGGCCGAACCGAACTGAGCTCCTGTTTTAGAGAGCCGGCTTGTCTCCTAATGTCATGTTAGAATCTGGTTTCCGAGGCGGGGAGGCTGCGGGCGGCTGCGGGAGGGATCCATGGATGCGTGTCTGCTGCTGAGAAACAGAGGAGAGGGAGAGGAGCGGGAAGCGCGCGCACTGCTGGCAAAAAATAATAAATAAACAAATAATAAAGCTCACAGGCCGACCGCTGTCTGTCTGTCTGTCTGTCTGTCTGTCTGTCTCAACCTTCAGCACCTTTACATGTGTTTTAGGTTTTCTTTCCAGAGGCGTTCCTAGGATTCACTGGGGCCCAACCCAGAAATGAACTCACTGACATTAAAACCAGTGAGAAGCATTGAAGGAATGTTCCAACACATGTAATTCGGTATGCAGGCCAATGATGGGCATGTAAATAATTTGATTTCCAACTTTACAAGAATTAGCAGAATTGTTTGTTAATTCTGTTTTTTATTTCCGTTTTTTTTTGTAATAAACTTCTGCAAACTTCCGTTTTAGCGTTTTGCTAAAACAGAAGTACTGCAAAATCAGAACTTCTGCTTTAGCATAACTTCCATTGTAGCACAATTTTGTTTTTGTAATAATTCTATTTTAGCATCATTCAATTTTATGCTAAAATGGAATTAATGATAAGCTCACTATCACCTGTTTTAGCATAACGTTTGGTTTAGCGTTGTGGGGAAACAAAAGTTATATTAAAATCAAATCTGAGTATTAGAAACTTCAACTTTAGCATAAATTCCAGTTTGGTATAAACTGTGCTTTGGACTTTGGTAGGTCTTGAAACAAATAACTCTGTGTCATAAGTCATGATTACCAATGTTCTCCATGGCTGAAGTCTACTGACAGCATTCTCTAAGGGCAGAGAAATAAATGATCATTAACATCAGCTAATGTCTAAAACCTTAAGATGATGCAGATAAAAATAGTTGCTTTGCAAAGTTCCCATGAATCCATGGGAGGTAGCCTGATATAATCTGTGAAGAAATTTAACTGAACCCACATCATCTCATTACTGGGACATTAGCCCAGTGTAATGACCCAGAATCAATCGACAAAGATGCTAAAGGAGCCATTTGCTAACAATAACACATTATAACCGTAAACAAACCGTTCTGGGTAAAACTGAGTTCTAAATCCAGAGGTATTATAAATTAAACTTAAATCTACAGATTTTCTGTTGCCGGTTTGATCAGGATACATGTTTGTTTGATATTTACAGTTGTGTGAAGTTTACTTGCATTTTGCAGGTTTTCCCCTGTGGTTCTGACAGTTGCTGGAGGAATACAGATAAACTGACCCAGTTGTGAGGAACTACGACAAAGAAAACTTTATCCTGCAGTTCAATAACCAGAGGTTTGCTCCTGCTGGGGGAGAAATAAGAGAACTTTCCGGAAAGAATCACTTTAACAACTTATTGTTACAAAATTTCAGGACATAAACATATAATTGACTAACAGGAAAATAAAGAAGAGATTAACAGCTTGTCTTGTGATCAAAGCCAACAGTGAGGAAGAGTCTGAACTCATCTGAAAATCCTCTGAACATCTTTGATGTTGAAAGTTTCAGCGTTTCATGGATTTCATGGACAGATTCCAGGCCGTTTGTGTCATTCACCTGGATTTGAAGCGATGCATCAGGATCCGCCTTTCTGTGGTTTTCTTCACATCTTTCTGATTGTTCATTATGTGTAGCTGCTTCCAATTAGAGCTCTTCCTAATGCCATTTCATGTTGGTGTGCCTCAGGGTTCTGTTTTGGAGCTCTTATTATTCTTGGTTTTAAAAATAGAGTTCAACAAAAAACACCTTGAGAAAAAAATGTCTATTCAACCAAAATCTGACATTTTAATAACGTTTCTGCTGGTACTCCACATCCGTTTCTGCTCTGTTTTTATTTGTCATATTCTGTAAGTTCTCTTTTTAACACCCAATTACACATACACATTATATGTATATTTTAAAGTCATCCTTTGCAAGTTTCAAATCCCTTGGATGATATTTCTGATAAGTGCACAGTATTTTTTATGTTATGTTGTTTATATTTAACACCTTTTAATGTGTGAACCTACAAACCTTGATGCTGCTGTTACACTTTTCCACTGTGGGACAATAAAAGATATTTTTATTATTTTCTAACGATCAAAGAAACAGGACTCTGGAACGACCTCCCCTCTAGTTTGACGTCAGTGAATTAGTAAAGTTAAAACTCATCTTTTTACAATTTCTCTTAAGTAATCATTTGATGAACTTATGTTTAATGTTTTTTGTGCACAGCACTTTGTGAATCCTGAATTATTCTGACTGGTTAAGGTAAAATGAGTCTCTAAGACAATGAATAAATCCTCCTGGAGGTTTCATTTAAACAGCAGAACGGAAAAAGTTTTGAGAGCCGCTAGCAGCTGGTGTCATTGTGCTTTATTAACCCTTTAAAGGCAGAAATCCCAGGACCTGACCCAACGACAGGCCCATGAAGCCGCCATGAAACAAATCCTCACTGCAGAGTTTGTTCAGACAGGGCTTGAATTCCCAAATTCCCAGACACACACACACACACACACCCACACAACACGAGAAAAAAACACTAAGGAGAAGGAGGAGGAGGGGGAAACAAATTAAATCCAGTTAAATTGTTTTTCCATAGCCAGTGGGCTTGGCACAGGCCTCTCACACAGACATGCAGGAGATGCAAGATAAACAGAGCAGCCTGAGATGTAAGAAAATCCCAGGAATTTCAGCCACTTTTTCTGTTTCATAAAAAAGTCCCAAACTTCCAAGCAGAAGACAAACTTGTGTCCACGCCCGCTCTGATTGATCGCATCCTTCTGGGATGTTTGCCGCATCGATAACCCTCCTCTCCTCTCCGCCTGGCACCGGCTTCACTGCGGAGGAGAAGCTGCAGTCTGAGCTCAGGCAGACGTATCTGGGTCACCGTCTTCTCCGGGTCCGGGCCGCTCCTCACCTCAGCATGGAGAAACTTCAGCTCGGCACCACAGGAGAGAATCGGGAAGAGGGTGAGGGATACGGCACGCTTGGCCAGGAATAGCTTCCTGAGGTAAAAAAGAGCAAAGCTAATGTAAGGCCAGGACAGAGCAGCCAGCTGCTTCTGAGCGGAAATAAGGACAAGCTTTCCTGCACTTGCATCACATGAGGCAGCTGCAGAAGTATTCACACCACTTTAACTTCTGTATTTGCAGCTTTTTGGAGTGTTTCT
The DNA here is from genome assembly GCA_903067065.1 of Brachyrhaphis terrabensis. Lineage (NCBI taxonomy): Eukaryota > Metazoa > Chordata > Actinopteri > Cyprinodontiformes > Poeciliidae > Brachyrhaphis > Brachyrhaphis terrabensis. The sequence goes on along the minus strand of CAEGAG010234841.1, from coordinate 61,300 downwards.
ACCAGGTTTGCATGTTTAGATTCAGATTATTTTTGATAAAACGACTCAAGCTTTTATTTTATTTCCCTTTGGAATGAATCTATAAAGTATTTTTGGGAATTTGAATTTTTGAACTGATTCTCAGTCAGGTTGGAGGCTGAGCATCTGACAATGTCTGTTTTCAAGTATTTCCACAGATTATTCATCGGATTTAGGTTTAGACTTTGACTAGGCCATTCCAACATGCGAATATTCTTTGACCCAATAGTTTTTAAAGAGACAGAAGCCCAATGCAAAGGCATTAAAATCAGGAGGTAAAATTTATTCTGAGTCATATTTGATAGATATAGCATTTTCATAAGAACTGAAGTCAATAGTCACTTGGTTGTGCTATAAAACGGCCGTATGTGACTTTAAGATACATAATACTGGCCCTTTAAAGTTATTGTTAGGTTTGGGTTGATGTGGTGACTTTGTTTTTGGGTCTGATGAGTCATTTTTGAAGAACAACACGGAAAACTAAGAAATGATCACCAACTCCAGGAAGTCATCAACAGCAGTAAGCAGAGGATCCACTGAACTGGTGGGTAATTATGAATATTTGGAGATTGCTCTTCATAACGTTTTCTCCTTGAAGTCACATTTTGGTTCAACAAAAAAGGTCCAAAACCAGCTGGAAACTGAGTTTTTAATGTTTAATCTGAGTTTATGTCTTAAAAAAAGTTTAATTGAATCTGTTTTAAAGTTTTGTAGTATTGCGTGGTACGATTATCTGTCTCTGGTCACTTAAAGCATGCTGGGTAATAAAGTGGCAGGTAGGAAGGACTCCGGTCCAGCCTGTGGTAAACTGTTATGTTTAGACTAGGGCTACAGCTAATGATTACTTTAGTAATTGATTACTCTATCAAATATTCTCACAATTAAAAGGAAAAAACATTTGGCACATTCTGCATTTCTTTTGCATCACTGAACATTGCAGTCTGCTGATGCTGAATGATCAAACTTGTGCTGTTTTGTCCATAATATGATGTTTGTGTTTGACATGAAGACATGTTGCAAATTCATTTCCCATTGGAGACAATAAAATGATACCCGAGTGTCAGTGTGGTGGACGTCCGTGTCCCGGTAGGCGTCCGTTGGTCCGTCCTGTCTGCTGGGTCCGTTGGTCTTCACGATGCTGGTTGTTCTCTAAGGAACCTCTGAGGCCAGAAACAAAACATCTGGGTTTAAAGTGCGATTAAACTAAACACAGCTGGACTATCTTACCTATTAGGTAACTTCTTAAAGCAGTTAGCGCCACTAGACTTTATTTAGAAGGATCAGAGTAAAGTGGCCTGATTACAGTTTACTATTTTCAAATATTTATTGGTAAAATCAAAAAATAATGTGGAAAAGCCTGATTTTCCCTGGGCTTCATAGCACTTTGCTCTGGTTTGTCATAAAATCCCAATAATTCCAGAGACGTTTATGGTTGTTAGATGATAAAAATGTGGAAACGTTGCAAAGAACTGCCAACGCACAGTGGAAATGACGACAACCACACAAACGTGAATGCTTTTAAAATTTATACAGTAACAAAATATACATTCAGACCAGTCAGAACACAGCAGGGCAGCTGTCCTAAATTTCATCCTTAATTTTCCCCAAACGCCAAGAAGAAACCCAAGCAAAGAGAAGGCGATCTGATGGATTTAAGTTTAAATCTGCCAGAAGTCATTTCCATCTGAATCTTTGGTGGCTTTTCCTTCCTCCTGGTTTTTCAAACTAAGTTTAAGTTTCCTCTCTGCCTTTTTTACAGAAAGAAAATAACAGTTGCATCAAAACGTAAGCCTCACTGCAGCTTTCCTGACACTTTTTCACATTAATCCCAATTCTAAAACATAATCTGAACACCTTTCTGTTGCTAAGAGGAATATTAGGTTTTTGTGAGATTTTGCCTCCATGTTCCAGTTAATTAGAAGTGACGACAGTGATGCACCTACTGGATGCTTGTGAGCTCAATTAGTAGCTCAAAAATACCAAGATGTGTCCAAGCATGCAGAAAGGAAAGCGGGACATCAGGATAATGGGGTTGTTATTTAAAGCGTCTGTTTGTGTCTCTGTTGGTTACGGAGACATTCCAGTTCAAGCTCAGAACAAACAATCTGCTCACGGCGGTAAACAGGCGCTTAGAGGAGGTGGTGGCACTGGTGTGCTCCGTCTGGCAGCACTGGATCTGCAGCCCAGCGACACGAACGGAGTGGAGAGAGTCCAACAGAGACGGCTTGAGGAGGACAAATGGAAAAACAACGAGGACGAAGGATTTAATGAGCTGCTGGGTTTCATTCGGTCCGTTCTGTCTGCTGTCGGTCAGTGTGTAAACGGGTCGAAGCGTTCTTCCTGAGTGTCCGCAGTTTGGTTTGCATCTGAATCAGAAAAGAAGAAAACACCGGTCAGCAGGGGCGTCACTAGGATTTAAGGACATGGGGGCAAACGTAGCGCTTACAACATTTCTCAAACAGCAACAAAAACAGAGAAATTGCTTTTCCACTTTTAAAATAGTTCAGGGCGACAGAAACATCTTTTCTATAAAATATGAGTTAATATCAAAGCTTCTTCTGCTGCTGCCAAAAACGAGCAAGGTGACAATATGTACCCTTAATATTGAACAAATCCAGTGTTTTTAAATGGTTTACTGAACAAGCTCCCTGGACCCAAGAATACCAGGAGTTCTGACATCATCATCATCAAACTGCATATTTTATGATGTTTACCTTTATCAATTATGAAAAAGCAGAAACAACAAACTACTACATTTAGCAGTTTTCTTAAGCAATTTTAGATTATAATAGAACTGACTTACAATTTAGAGATTATAACAGAATTGTCCTTTTACATTATCTGCATTGCTGTATAGTGCTTATCCAGAGGTGTCCAGCTCTTTGCAGCTTCAAAATGAAGCACAGAAAATGCGATGAGTTCCTGGTAAACAGATTTTCTCAGGAGGTTTGATCACTGAGCGCCGGGTGTTTGGATGGAGTCAGGCAAACTTAGAAACTTCCAGAAGTTTATGCCTGAAAAGCTGTTATTTGCAACATTAAGTTTCCATCAATTGTTTAACAAATGTCCATAAAAGTTTTATCTTCGACATTGAGTTATCCCAATGTGCAAATCTAATGACTCATAATCAGCTTTTTGTCCCTGATTGTGATTTAAGATGAGAAGGAAAAGGAGAAGTCAGGGATGAAGACAGGAGGACGAGCTCAGAGTAACTGCAGAAGAAGCTTTGTTTTAACTTTATATTTGAATTTAATCAAACTGTAGCTCAGTAATGTGTCATTTTAACAGCTACAGCAGTAAATGTGTTTGGTTCTGACTAAAGCAAGATGAGGATTGGATGTTCCAAAACAGGAAGTCAGTGGGGAGAAGATAAAAGCGAACTCATTCAGAGCAAAAAACACATTGCTCATGTTTAAGTCATGCAACGCAAACCTCAGGAAAACCAGCTTCCTCCTTTTCCTTTCTCTTCCAGACATGTTCCCTTCTTCCTCAGCAAACTCTCAGATCAGAACCCAAATAATCCGCCTATCGAGGAACTTCCTCCTGCCATCAGGAGCCGAAGCCTCCACATGTCGGAGCTGATATTTACCCAACATGTTGGTGCAGATTAAAGAGCAGAGCGGCCTGAAAGCTGAGCAACTGCTTCCATCCCGACCACCCCGGCTCTCTGTGGAAAACAAATCCTGTTTGCGAACTGGATGGACCGGAACATCACCTCGGGTCGGCGTTCAGTGTGAACCTCAAACAAACAAACAAACAGCTCCGTCTCTCTGCCTGTTGCTAGGTTTCACTGAAATGTCAACAGCAGTAAAACAGCGGACACAAACAGGAAGAGGAAATGTGGAAACCAGCGGCTTGTGACGGCTGGAGTGCAGTTCACTGATAGTTTGAGAGAAAACTGGGTTCCTACACTTTTTAATTAGTCCAGAGTTTTCCAGAGTTTTATGTTGTTTTTTTAATGCAACAAACAGATGTTCACAATTAATTTATGACTCATAGTTCTACAGCTATCAGGGTCTGAACATGGAACCTGGAGATGAAGAGGATGGACAGACTGATGAAGAATCTTTCTGTTTATCTGACCCCCACGACCCCGCCAGCTCACCCTGCAGCATCACGGCTCCCGGTCTGAAGACACGTCGCCCTCCGCCCCGCTGCTGGCGCCGGGGTCCTGCCTGGACCGCAGCGAGCTCTTCTCCCGTCCCGACTCGGACGAGCCTTTAGAGCGCGTCTTCTCCTTCCTGAGCTGCTGCTTCTCCAACTTGGAAAACTGAAGAAACACAAACAGAAAAAGACAGTTCATAGTTTCACATTTTATCTTGAACGTAGTTTACCTGCGCAGAATAAATCTGTGTCAACCTTTGAATAGTTTAACAGTGGCTCTTTTTTCTTCTGAATTATTGAAACTGTTTTCTCTGAAAGGGAAGAAAACAGGGAAGGGTTGATGCCAGGTTTCCGATGCGCCATCCAACATGGAGACGATTCCCAACCCAAAAGAAAAAAAAAAACACTTCCTGCTCTGGAGGCGCTTTGCTAAGAGATAAAAAAAAAACCTGATACATGTAGTTCAAAACAAGTAGCTGGTTACTGGGGAAAAAAAATCCAAATTACAATAAAATCATACTCTGCTGCAGGTTTCGGAGGGCAGCCATCATATCAATCTTCAGCTGGGAAGTTTGTGATTCAGCTGCTGTTTACTGACAGACATGCAGAGAATCCATATTGTACACGTCGGTCTGTTCTACCGGAGGCTCTGGCTCAGTTTACACCTCAATAATCTAATTTTACATAAACAGCAGGTGGACCAATAAATCGGCTCTGACTTCCAATATCTTGTGAGATCACTGATTGGTCGCTAGGTTGACCTGGAGACCTTTGTTGTCTTATTACTGTTTATAATAAATGCCAACATGACAACTCAGTCCTGTATATTTTTTATCAAAAATTATCTGGGTTTTTTTTCTCCAAAAGGCTTAAAGTTTTATTTGGCTGGACTGAGAAACACGGGATAAACTGAATAAAATCTGAAAATTATGACAGTAAAAATTACTCTAAAATCAAAATAAAACCAGAAGGTTTTTTTTATTATTTAATTAGTCAATGATTTTTTTCCATGTGTTCATTGTTTTATCTTGTTTAATTTATGTTTTTAATGTCTGTTCTTATTCTCTTCACATTTGAATTGTCCTGTACAAAGAATGTGTTATAGACATTTTTATAAAAGCTTGCCTTCCCTTGGATTAATATAACTGGGACATATTTAGGATAAATTCCAAGTTATTTTCTATGGCTAAACTTTTATTAAGCGGTACTGTTGATGGGGAAGCCTGCAGACTGCTGGCCAACCTTCTCAAATCTCTCATTTCTTTCTAACTGCCGTTTGTTTACAAGAGAAATGAAATAAACACAGATCCCGTTATTGATCTGAGCTTCCGGCTGACTCAGCAGAACCAGTGTAATTAAACAGAAAGTGGGTCTGCACTGGTCCGAACACAATCCTTCGCACCCCACCATTTGAAGCCTCTCCTCGTCTTCATCTTCATCAGCGATTCAGGAAGCACGGAGGCAGAGAGCTGATGAAGTCGTCAGCCGACATGCGAGTTCACGGCTGCTAAAACTTTCATGGCTCTCTGGGACTTAATGTCATCTCACAAAATCCAAAGCGTTGCGTAACAAATTACATTATTTAAACAGCATGACAACTTGTATGGAAACGGTTCTGATGATGTAACGTCTGATTAGATCATGGAGGTGAACATATTTGTTGTTTGTTCTGAAAAGTTACAGACCCTAAACTCTGGATCCCGAGCAGATAAAAGCCTCCACTAACACGATCAAACGTTACATAATCCCAGAGAGATGATCCGCCGCTGCAGCTTCCAGCGACCAGCAGGGTGGGTTTCATCGCCTCCATTGTTTACTGTCAGCCTGACCCCGCCCGGGACTCAATCCCTGATTTATGGAAAGAAAGGAGCAGTGTCTGCTGGCTGTCGCTGTAACCCCCCCACACCCACTAAACTGAGCCAAGCTCAGCCTGATGGCCGGCCCTGTTTATCCCCATGTTTGGCCCTGCTGCCTCCGCTGCTAAACATCCCAAACAGACAAGATTAAAATTCAGCCGATTGCCTGAATATCCGTCCTTTCAGGGAAACGGCCGAGTCCCGGCGAGCAGACGGAGATGGAGCGAAGCTCAGCAGCAGGAAGACAAACCTCTGAATCTTTCTCTTTCAGTTGACAGGAGAAGCTGGAGGCCGTCACTCTGGACACAGTGACAGGATCCTCCTGTCTGATACAGTAAATCTGTATATGATCAACATAATACATGTTAATTTAACATGTATTATGTTAAATCAACTCTGAGCTTTACATCATGTTATAGCCTACAACAAACATACTTTGTTGTAGGTTAGTACAACAAAATACTAACCTACTTTGTTGTGGAGAATTAGTTTTTTCTACATTTTCATGTTTTTCTTGTTCATAGAGGCAGAGATTCAGCGCAGGGTCCTGTGTGTGTGTGTGTGTGTTTTAAATTTCACTGTCTGTTATTAAAGGTCCAACCAAGGACTGGATTTGCAAATTAGCCTGTGGCTAGAACACCTTACAAAACAATGGTTGCTGTTTCTCACTGTCTTTCATGAAATAAATTTGAACTGAATTGAATTCAGCTACAAAGTCAATGAGCAAAATGAATCAAATTTATGTTTTAGATGGCAAAAAAGGTACAGGTTATAATAATCAGAAATTTAAAGAGGAGTGACAAAAGCAAATGAGCTGGATAAGCAGTGCTTGCTAACAACAAGACATGTTACTGTGGAATATTGTCTCTGCCGCCTGGATAACGAACAGTTAGCACGTTATAAAAGTAATGAAACTTTCATACAGCAACAGTTCTTCAGTCAGAGGCCTCTTCAGATTCGTTGCAAGACTGACTGCTATTGGAGAGCCTTCCTGCTCAAAGCATCACCATCAACATACTTGGACAATATGAGCTACAACATTTAACTTCCCTTCGGGATAAATATTTGTTTTAATTAAATTAAATAAAAAAAAATACTGGAGATCCAAATTTGATTTAAATAAAAGAGTTCCTAAAGATTCCAATAACCTCTCGAAGAGTTTGCATCTGAATCTGAAGCTTTTTTAAGCACAAATACTCTTATTCTGGAAAATAAATTGCTTAAATCCATAATTTCACACCCAGGCCACATCTTAGACCTTTGACCTCTAAAATTCATCCTGTGTGCAATAGATACATTAGGTCTTCAATATTCAGCCATTTATTCTCAGTCCTAAGATGTAAAAAACAAATCAAGTCACAAATAAATCTAATGTCTTTCAGAGAGCTAAAAGAACTTCTGTAAAGTGGCGCTGCCTTCCAGCATGAATGTCTGAACATATATTAACTCTTTCTGATGCTCCTGTGGTCTCAGAGGAGGAATCTTGATGAATCCTTGTTTTATAAAGCATTCATGTTTTAAAAAGCATTGGGCTCCCAAGAGGAGGAGTCCTGCAGACAGCATGTGTGGCTCTGCGCCGTCAATCACCTGCAGCCCATCATACTTCACTGTCTACAACATAAACACGCCGCCTCGCCTGCAGCACACGCCGCCTCGCTGCCACGGCTGCAGCACACGCCGCCACGGCTGCAGCACACACCGCCTCGCCTGCAGCACACGCCGCCTCGCCGCCACGGCTGCAGCACACACCGCCACGGCTGCAGCACACGCCGCCTCGCCTGCAGCACACGCCGCCTTGGCTGCAGCACACGCCGCCTCACCGCCACAGCTACAGCACACGCCGCCTCACCATCACAGCTGCAGCATACGCCGCCACGGCTGCAGCACATGCCGCCACGGCTGCAGCACACACCGCCTCGCCATCACAGCTGCAGCACACAGCGGCAGTGCACTCGCCGCACCCAGTGGGCTAAACTAAAGCTGATGGACTTCCTGCTTTACAATGAGAGAAAAACAGCTTCATCTGACCCTGAGGGTCCAGCTCAAATTCACAATGGCAGTAAAATTCAAAACTTGGGCAAAGTTGTGATATTTCTTGAAAAAATTTTAAAAGTTGAAGTTTTTCCTCCTCTTCAGAAATTATGATCAATATTTTTAAATGAAAAGAAACTTAAAAATAAAAGCACATGTGAAATAAAATGTCACAATAAGTACAAATCTTATGCATCTTTGATTGTAGATGTCTTGAGTTGAATCTCAAAGATTTTTTTTATTTAAACAGAACTTTCCAGACAACATGAAGTAGGATAAAAGCAACAAACTCATCAGGCTCTGATCTGAAAATAAAGTTAAGGATAGAAGGGAAACAAAGTCATGAACTTCTGTCCTCAGATTTATCTGGTTTTGTCATTTTATTATGTTATTGATATAATTTATTTTTATTTTGGTCCTTTAAATACCAAAAGTTCCATGTAACTTTATATTTTGGTCAATCTGATTATATCATTTTTAAACATTAGATCAGGGCTGCTCATCGACCGGCTGCTTCCTCCTATCAGTCTGTAGTTTCTCATATTGACGTCATCAAACCAAAGTTCAGATCTTCCATAACTGACTGACCTGCTGGCCTCAGGTTTGCAACCAGCTTCTGACTGAGAAACCAGTAACCTGCTCCCAGTGTCAGAATCTCACTGAGGAAGAAACTGCATTAGGTTTTCTATCACTTTATTATTTCTGCTGTAAATGATGTATATTCACATATAAAATAAGTCAATAGAGTTTAATTTACAATTTTTATGTCTTTGTGTCGTGAGGTAGATCTCAGCCGGTTGGTGAGAGAAAAAGTAGATCTTGGTCTCAAGAAGTTTGAGCACCCCTGCATTAGATGATTGAAGTTTTCATCAGTTACTCAGTACCTGGGTAAACATTTTACCAAATACTTTTTTTTTTTTACTTTTAATTTAGTAATTCTTTGAATGGCTACTTTTAAGTTTAAAAGTAAGTTTAAGTTTAGCAGCTTTCAAACAAAATCTGACGAAATAAAAAATAAAATCTGCCTTACGAGCGTCACTGCTCTTAATCTGATCTAAACCCCTCCACTGATGAAGATGACTGATGAAGATGACTGGGTACCTGTTTGGGGTCTGTGTGAGCAGCCGGTGACGTCAGCTCCACGGTAACTGGACCGTCGTTCTGGATGTTGACCTGCATGTACGCCCCAAACTTCCCATCTGGAAAACAAAATGGAGGACGATAAATCATGTGTTTTTCATGTGCTAGCCGAGTTCGGCTGCAGCTAACAGAGGAAGGATGAAAAGAGGCGGACAAGGACAGCAAGTTTCACTCGAACTGCTCTCCTTTCTTCTCGCAGGTTTCTTTAGATTGATGACACCATCTGCACAATGAAGCTGTGGGAGAAAACTGATGCATCATCATGTTTCCCTCGCCGGAGGCGGTGGGGAGGGGGGCTAATTAGGAAGGCTCACGCCTCCCTTTGCTGGGACGAGGTGTCCTCCTCACCTGCTCCCCAGTGGGCTGACCCAGTTCAATGCCACCGCCGCTGCAGCCGCCACAATAACACGGCGTTGACGACAGGGGGACGCGGTGCCCCTCCAAACCCAACGGAGGAAAAATTCACTCTTTGATTTTAACTGAGGAAATGAGACGCTGGAGGTGACGCGGCTCCGATCGACGACAATAAACCCGACTTTAACAAACCGGCATGTTGTCACATTATGACATAAATGTTCTCAAATGTCCATTTCATTTCAGCAATTTCATACCTGAAGGTTTCCATGAAGAAAGTACAGCCTGTTCCAAAGCAAGGGCTTTAGGATTCAGGTCTTGTTCCAACATTATTTCCATAAAACCTCAGTCAGTACAGAAATAGTATTCTGATCATCTTCTTGATCCGTTAATCAATACGTTGATTAACGGATCATCCTCAGTAGAAGCTGAGGTTTGGTAAGTCTGCAGCGCTGAAGAATAAAGTTCTATCTCAACTAGAGACGAACCGATCCGTTATCAATATCTGTATTAGAAAAAACATTTATAGATTGGGTGTGAGTGAGGGCGGATCTATTCAGCCTAATTCTATGCTTTGTGCTCTGAGTGACGTCAAGCTTTATTATTTATTTTACATTATTTTTAGAATTTCTTATTGCATTTTCTGAACCATTTGAAAGGTTTGTTATTTATTTGTACATATCTGATCAAGTGGCGCCGTTTTTGTTAGTTTTAGTTTATTTATTATTTATTTTACATTGGCTGTTTTACTCCTAATTGCACTGATGGAACAAATTAAAGTTGTGTTTTAACATGTTTGACCAGCCTGTGAAGCTATCCGTGTGTTAAAGTGTGCTGCACTGGTGCATAGTCATCACAGACATTTGAAATTCACATTTGAAAAAGAAACATTTCTGTTACAGAAAAACAGCTGAATTGACTAAATACGGCCAATACTGAACCTCAGATATTTAAATCAGTATCGGAGGTGGAAGAAGTGCATCGGTGCACCACTAGTCTCAACACATCAGCAATGACCTCAGAGAGGGAATCATCCTAGCAGTTCTGACAGCTGCTGCAAGACTTTGGTGTCCTCAGTACCAACTGAGTCCAGTCTTTATGACTACAGTGGACACATCTAGAGAAGGTTACTGCACCATATCACAGAGCTAATCATTTAATTGAACAATGATTATGTGTTAAAGATTTAGCAGATTCAGCTCAATTCTGTAGCTTTTCCTCTCAGTTCACTCAGATGTGATGGTTTAAAGCCTCGTCGTCCGTTGAGATTCTGCCCACCTTTGATGAGCTCAGGCCTGTAGGCGCTCCTCATGCTCTCCAGGATGCTGTTGTAGAAGGGCTGGGCGAGCTCCGCCGGCATGGCGGCGTGGAAGTCCGGTTTGTTGCCCTTCAGGATGCACTGCAGGGTGAACTGGCTCACACACAACACCTCCAACTCTCTGTCCATGACACTCTTAGCCCACGCCCGGCCGCTCTCGTCCTCAAACAGCCGCAGGTTCAGGATCTTTCTGACCCTGAAGACGCACAGTGCTTATGAAAAGGTGAAGAAGCAGACAGACTCAAAGTTTATAAATATATATCTATGGACATGTTTGCAGGATGGAGTTACACTTACATGTACTCAGCATCTCTCTGCGTGTCGTCTGAAGAAATCCCGAGCAGGACGCAGATTCCCTGTCCAATGGAGCTGACCTGCTCCCCTCCCACTGCAGGACAATGAAAACAGACACACGGCTTTTCTACCACTCCCAGGAATTCAAGAACTCTTTGTGCTCACACAGTTCAGAGCTCTGGTTCACCTGCATGACAAAGTTCTGCTGAACATTCTCCAGCCAGGAGATTTTTGGGTTCATATTCAGCAGCAGTGTGAGTGATGGACAGCATTAAGAATTTATCATTGTTAGAAAGAGATCACAGGGATTGTAAACAAATATTTTATCATTTCATTTGAAAGGATTGACTGAAAATTTACAAATTAATTACTGGTATGCAATAAATAATAATAATTTTTAAAAAAAATAAGCATCTTAATTTTTTTCTGATGTTTGTATTATTCTTTGTTAAATGCTTCATGGTCTTACCTGCCTTTGGACAATGAATGAAAACTTTCTCTTGTGCTAACTCCTGCATATTTACATTGATGCTTACTGATGACATATTGATTAATATGCATTGCCCTAATTTCATAAATAAGTAACACAAACTAATAAAGTATTCTATAGATTATTATCAGAATAAAATAATATTAGTGTCAGCCATCAGAGGGTATGTTCTTCTTGCAAATTCTATTTATTGTATTAATCAATTAAGTTACAGAAATAAAATTAAAACATCAGTTCTTAAAATAAAAACAGTAACTACTGTCAAAGTAGTTACTGTTGTCAAAGCTTCCGGTCAACTCCTGCCGTCAGTGGTAGTTTGTCGACATCTAGCGGTGGAAGTTGGAAACACAACAAGGCTCTTTATATCGTTTTAAACTGTGTGACTTTGAGCATGTATGGGAATAATAATAGCAATAGGTATTTTGCTCCATATATCACAATACATTTTTAATCATAATTTCATTGATGGAACTTGACTAAATGTCATGTTTTTATTGTTGTTTTGTTGCTTTCACTGCTGATGTTTCTGTTTCTGATATGATGTAAAGCACTTTGAAATGCCTTGCTGCTGAAATGTGCTATACAAATAAAATCTGATTTGAAAATAAATTTGATTAATATTATTATAAAAACGCCATTTTAATTGTAATGTAATTTAATAATTATTATTTCAGTGTATTTGTGATGATATTTAGAATTATTACGAGTAATTTCTAAAATATATTTTTAAATACTACAGCTTTGAGTTTTCTTATTGAGCCCTTTTATTTTTTCAATCTTAACGTCTGCGACTCTTCAACAGACCTGAAATAAACACTTTATTGGCTGAACTGAGTCCACGTTCATCTGAATCTGATCAGCAGTTATAAACAGTTTGAGTGAATAAAGTGAAACTGAATTCTTGTAACTGTTACTCTCTAAAACAACAAGGCCGCCTCCATACAACAGGATTAATTCGTCATATTCATCATTATTAATTTGTATTAACTTGTTTCCCTTGAGCTAAAAGTCAACTGTTTTAGTTTCCCTCAGTTAGCAGCGGTCTGACGCCGCCCCATTCATTTCAACTGGGATGCTAATGCTAACGGGGCTAACTCGGCTAGCTGGTCATGACAGCTACTACCGGCTGTCTGCTAATTGTCTTCGTGTATTTCAGTTAGATTCCGTCAGCTCGGCTCATTCAAAGCTCACCTGTCACACTCGCTTTGGTCACCCTCTGGATAATCGCTCTCATTGTTGTGCTTCTGCTGGATAGCACGCTGTCAAAGCTTCCGGTCAACTCCTGCCGTCAGTGGTAGTTTGTCGACATCTAGCGGTGGAAGTTGGAAACACAACAATGTTTCCAACTGAAGCCAGTAAGGGATCTTTTATTTTCTTTTTTAGATACAACGTATTTACATTTTGTCTTGTTTCTATCATCTTCATTGTCATATTTGTTGTCACCATCAGCATCTTTTTAATTATCATCATGCTTTTTAGATTTGAATAAATTATTTAAAATCCAACAGATTCCATATTCTGAGAATAAGCATTCACTGCAGCTGTTGATTTGAAGAAAGTTTCATTTCTCATTATCTCATTTACTTCAAGCCATGTTCCAGCACCACAGCATCATACTGCCACCGTCTGGAAGTTGGTGCAGTTTTCTAGACTTGGCTTGTCAAATATATTTCTAATTGTAGTCAAATGCTCTTCATCTTGTCTGTGTCTTAGTGATTGCTGTAATGTTCCCTAACATTGTGATCAATTTAATTCAATCTGCTTTGGGATAAGTTAATATGCATTGCCCTAATTGTGAAACAAATGGGTGTTCACGCAGGATCATGACGCCTACCAATTCAGCAAGGAAGCAAATGGTCAAAGTATATAAATATTCCACATGAGGTAAAAAACAAACAAACAAACAAAAAACAATTCAGATAAACAACAAAGAACTCAAAATGAATGGGAAATTTATACCAATTATAAGCTATTTATTTGCTCTTTTTCAAGAAATGCAATTATTTATTACATTTCAAAACACTTGACGGAATAAATTCAAGTATCCTTATTTTTAATTCACAAGTAGATAATATGTTTTTTTTCTTCTTCAAATAATCTGCATATAAGAAATATAGAATGCTGGTCATTTCACCTTTTCATGCTTTTTCCAAATGTGGGTCATAATCTGCTGGGAATTGGAGCCAAAATGAATTAAACTGGCTGCAAAACACTTTTTGTTATAAAACCAATTAGATGAAACAACTGATTTGCAAAAATTCCCCAAAATCTAGAGCTTTAATAAAATACTATGTGACAACTTGATTATTGCTTTGCAGAAATGATTAGACCTTTTTTTTTTTTGGCAAAATAATGAAAGACATCCTCTTCAAATATGCAAACATGGCAGCAAGTCTGTCTTTTAAATCATATCCAGCAGCTACTTGTTGCCATCTCCATCTCCAGCTCCGGATCCTCCATTCAACGACATGATGAAATTGTAGATCCTCCTGCTGTACGGGACGAAATCTTCCTTATATACGATGATGGTTTTGGAGTTAGCAGTTTCGTAGACATGCTTGTTGGGATTTTCTGGCTCTTCGACTTTTTGTTTCACTGAGTTGTGGGGAGAAATAGTGAGAGAAAACCAGCTTTAATCTTTTGGAAGTCTCTAGAAGTGGTTACTCCTTCTTTAAATCAAACAAATAAACAGATAACTACAGACGAATTACTTGTTTAGTTTTCATTGGTGTTACTGTCCAATGTTTGAACAGACAGCTATCATAGAATCACCGCAAACCGACAATATCTTAAAATCAGATGAATTCTCACTGAAGTTCTCAGTGCCGCATTTTAAAGGCTATTGATCCATCACAACGCTAAAGTTAAGGAAAGTTCTCCAATAAGACAAATCAGGTTGTCTTATTGGAGACAGAGGATTTTTCATCTTCTGTGATGAAAAATCGTCACAGGAGAAAGCAACATCTCGGCTAATCGGGATTCTGTCTCCTTGGTGATTTTCCTCTCAGTTTACTCACCTGCTGGATAGTCCAAACGACCTGTATATTTTAAAAAAGCGTAGGATCCTAATATTGTCCAGATGCCCACAGCGTAAACTGCGGACACTCTGTAGTTCCACTTAATCGGGTCTTTGATAGTCATTTCGAGACTAAAACACCGGAGGTTCTTAAACGTTAAACTGTCTGGGAATCTTCAGGTTAAACGTTCAGGAAGCCGCCATGACACTTCTTTCTCTATTTTCGTGGTTGGTTTGGAGTTGCATTACCGCCACCTGCTGGTTCACACAACCTATTACAGTCAACTTTACGGTACTTTAATATGTGGAGTTACTTTTTAGTGAGAAATACAGCTTTTTTAAATTGACTCTGAAAATAAAATAAAATCGCTTTGGACAAAATTTTGAGACTAATTAAAATAAGATAAATAAGATGTTGTACTTAATAATTGTTAATTGGTATCCACTAATTAAAACTAAATTAATAATTTGGAGCATAAATTATTATGTTTTTTTTATTATAGAGAATAGCTAAACATACGTTTTATACCTTTGGTTTTGAATCTTTTACACACAAAACAAGGAATAATACCTTGTGAAAAGATATTGTGGGCTTAAGTTCCATTACAAATACAAATACAGATCAAAAAAGTAGTTTTAACGTAAAACAGCAACAACAACAACAATAATAGTCCTGATATAATAATAAAAAGGTAAATCAATATTAATAATGTAGCTTAGAATAAATGTCTGGTATTCAGCAATATCAAAATCTGAAGAAGAGCCTCGTCTCCTTTGCTGCTGCGTTCCTTCAGATGAGTCAGAAGAACCGACTCAACTCTCTGATTTATCTTCCTTCTGCCTACGATGTGAGGGTTAAAGGTCAAAGCTGTCACCTGATTTGCCTTGTGGCTCCTCTGAAACTCTCCACCCACGTTAGACCTCAATACCGACTATTGCTGAAACTCTCACTGTTTTGTTTCTGTCTTGAGTCCATTAGAAAAACAGGGAGAGTTTTTCAAATGAGTCCAAGACCTGAGTTCCTTCAATAGTTTCAAAATTCTTCTTATCCGTATTAAACACCAATGGATATCATGCCTGTTTTATCACTGAGATGATATTTTGTCCCGTTCTCCCTGCAAACACATCTAATAATACTTCTGTCCCATTTGCTGTTTCTAAGAAAAACAAAAACAGAATGGAAGTGAAAATGAGCTTTATTAAAATCACTGATACCATCACATAAAATCAGAGGCTGGCCCATTTCTGTCTGCAGAGATCTGGAAACCGGGCTGTTCCACCACATCTCAGATGCATCCAAGCCCAGAGAAACGGAGCGAGCCGAGCCTCTGGGGAACAATCACACCAGCAACTAAAGCAGATAAAAAGGCTCTGAAAGCACCAAGTAACTGTTTGGTCAGAACAATCAATATAATTAGTAGAAAATAACAAAGAAATAATCAGACACATACAAATATTAATTTACATGAAAATTCTGGTATTACAAAGAATAAAAATAAATAGGTAGCAAATATAAAATTAGCAGGATATGTGGTATTTGTTTGGTCATGTGACAGTGAAGCGCTGCTGGATTGTGATGTTTAACTGGAGCAGAGAAACAACATCAGCAGTGAAGCTGTTTCTTTCACAGTGTCTAAAGAATAACAAAATATATTTTGTGCAAATCTTGATTAATAACAGGCAATATTCATTTCAGGTATTGATACAAGCCAAAATTTTCATATCATTGCATCCATGTTTTCCAACAACCTTTCAAATTATGAATTGCAGTATTTCAGATTAGAAGTTAGAAATGCAAACATCAGTTTCTTCTGCATCAAGAATATAACAAACTGAGTCCTTGTGGATTACAGAAAAATCACCATCAATTCAGAATAAAATAAACAAGCACATAGAATAAAATATAATAAGCAAAAATATAAATTTTTAAATAAAAATAAATAAATAAAGAATCTACAAACATATGTATCGGTTGTTTCTGCATCACTCCCTCAAAAGTGAGACTTTTTGGACTACAGAAAAAAACTGATTAGAACAAACATTATTTTAAATACAAAGTGATAATACAAATATACAAATGCCTGAGTCAGTTTTTTCAGCATCACTCCTGGACAGGATAAATGTAACAATAATCCTGTGTGGATTATAGAAAAATCACTATAAATTTAGATTTGAACAAGTCATGTTTTCAACGCTTTAGTTTTGCTTTGTTTTATGATCATTTCACCCTGAAAAGTAAAAATTGATCTAAATAATTGGAAGCCCTCAGCCAGTATAATATGCACATAAAACTTTGACTTGCACTGCGTTATGGGACCCATATGGGCTCACCAATGGGTTGTCTTGACCCAGCAGGTGTAAACTGTGAAAGCTTTGGTTCTGAAACATCTTTAAACTTCTGGAGCAAGAGGAGGAGGATTTATTGCCTGATTTTGACTCACCCTCTGCCTCCCAGAGAAAAACTAATAAAACATGTTTCAGGAGCCGTGGGACACCTGAACATGATTCATCCAGCAGGTGAACATTTTGGTCATAAATGATGAAAACATTTCATCTTTTAACTCAGAAGTTCAAATTTCCATCAGTTCTGTTTGAGCTTCAGGACTTTTCTCTAATTTTTCATCCACCAATCTCTCAAGAATGTGGGTCTGAATCCAAACTTGCCAGGACAAATTATACCTGACAGATGATATTTAGCTGTTGGGTATGAGTTCAAATGGCACTCAGTCACGATTCCTTCGAATTAATAATTCTCCGATGGGTCTGGGGTGGAAAACATTATTATGGAGGCGAAGGAGAGTGACAGCTTCATCCTGGCTGGATAAAACTCCACCTGACTGAGTTCAATACAACCAGGATCATTTGATTTGTCCTAAATTAACAAACTGTGTTGAAACGTCCTGTCAAAGAAAAATTTATTCAGATTTCAGACAAGTTGGAGCAACAGATCCAGAGTATCAGACTGGGACAAGGCCTGGATATTAATCCTATTGTTTGTGGTTTATTTGATTTTTTATTGTTTTTAACTGAGAATAAACAGTATCAATGATATTAACAAGAGCTAAAGTAATGTAATAAACTCAAAGTTTTACTTCCTGTTAAGGTTTAATTTTGAACTCCTTCCTGATTCTGGTTCATCAGATGGTTAAAACATTTAGAGGAAATTTACAAAGCTTTCTGTAGGCAGTAAATTTGTGCTAATAAAAGTTTGTGCAGTTTTATACTTCTTTAACTACATGAAAGTTTTTGGTCATTAGTTTTAGCAGAAGAAGCAAAGCAATGTTGGCTGAAACTGGGCCAGGATTGTTTCAGCAGGTAGAAATCCATCTCTGTGAAATCTGACAGATTTTCTATCAGAGACTCATCTGAGGGTTGCTTGCTTTACCCTGCACCAAAACTTTCAGGGGAAAGTCTCCTGTGGACTGAAGAGATAAAAGATTGAAATTCTGTTTGGTTTTTCTTCATGTCCTGTCTTGATATTACAGCTGTACCAGAAGCTAGTTGTCTTCATGTCCCAGGGCAGTTTTGCTCAAAAACGTATATTTGAAGGTGGAATCCTAATTGCATGATTGATTCATTAAGTCAAGACTCCATCTAGCATCAGAGTAGACAGGCCACTTTGTTATAACAGGAGCCTGTTTGGCCTTCAATCATGTTTGTGTTTGTGGATGAGCGTTTGCATGTGTGTCTGAGGTAATGCGTTGTGTTGTGTTTAATGCAGGTGGATGTTTTACTGTTTTAAAATGGAGGATTCCAGTATCACTCCACCAACAACACCACTGTGGGCCGGGAGCCCTTAGAGATCCTCAAAGATGCTAGAGAGGAGCCCCACAGAGAGTGTCCTGGTCAAAGTCTGGACTTAAGCAGTTCATTCATGTTTAAAATCCAGCCTGCCTGAATAAAATGTTTTCTGCAAAGCGGACTGGCCAACATCCCTCCACAGAGATCCACCACAACAAGCCTTAACCTCAGGAGAGTCTCTGCAGAGAGAATGTTTTTCTGAAGAACTGAGGAGTAAGTTCGATTTGTTTGACCACTGGAGATGATCAGCCTTCCTAATAAAACCCTGCAATAAGTGGACATAGACAATGGATGGATGAGCACACTCTTTACAACTCCATGTGCAAATGACACAATGTCTGTTACACCTTCAAATGTCCACTGGTTCCATCACCAGACCTGAAGAACGATTGTGACACAATTCATCTACAAGGCAACTTCTCTGATGCCAAATTGAAACTTTTCAATCTAAATCAAACTATTTTCTTGCCTTTGAATGTAAAATTATTTTTTTTGTACTTATTATTGAGAAATTGGAATGTATTGTGTAGAAATGTTTTTGCCAGCTTCACTGAGACGAACAAAAACAACCTGAACAGTGCAGTGATGATGAACTGAGCTCAACTCGCCTCACTGCTTCTGCAAAGCCAAAAACATGCAAACTTTTCTTCCTTTTCTCCCAAACTGTAGCTCTTTGTCTCACTGATTCTGTCCTTAAAGACTCCATTTTATCTTCAAAACCTCAAACATGCTCTTAACCTCAGACAAACAGAAGTCATTTAAGAGCAGTACAAGCTCATTGTCTCCTGGGGACATTATTTTCCCGCTCAGCCTGCCACGGGCTGCAGCAGCGACCTCCCAACCTCCAGCCTCTGTCAGAACTTGTCGACTGAAGCTATGAGTCACAGAAAGCTAATACAAAAACTCTGAAGGCACATGTGAGCCCCAGAAGCTGCACGTCGTTTCCACGGAGAACCTGGACTTCCCGTCTTTATTCCCTGATCTGGTCAGAGGAGAGGAGCTGGACGGGAAAACGCTGCAGAAATGAGCTAACAGGTAAACTCAAACGCAGGTTTTTAATGTAATAACAGGAGATTTTGTTGCGTAAAACCCCTGAAAGAGTCAAAACAGTGAACCGCGTTTTCACCTGAGTGAGTTCTGTTTCAAACAGATTATTCATTAGCAAAAAATATTGAAATAAAATCAGGAAAGATGAATGGAAATGTTAAATTACAAGCAAACTCAAGTTAAAGTGAATATGAGGTTTTATGGGAAATTTAAGCAGGAAGTTAATGTTATTATAACAATATCGTAAGAATTTTACACTTCAAAAATGATTTTATAATACAGTAAAAACAATCACTGATTTTAGCACAAAGTTAAAAACCAAAAATAAATGACATAAAGTTTGCGGAAGCAACTAGAAACTAAATTAAAGGGGCTATTATTGTATTTATGATCAGTCTTAAGAATAAAACTGAACAAGTTGTATTTTGTAATGCAAAGTTAAATCTGACAAGATGTAGTTTCTGTGTTTTTATACAAAATATGAACTTGCTTGGAGAAATGGATCAGTGGTGGCAAAGATGATTATATTTAAATATTTGTATTTAAATATAATACAAAAATGTCAACACTGAACATTTTTAGGACAGCTAAAAGGAAAAACAAAATGAATCACCACTATGCAGAAAAATGGGATTCAGATGGTGTTCATACTAAAATCAGGACAAAACTTTAAACTTTAAGCTTAAGTTTAAAATCAGCCGTGTTGTTACATCACTAAGAATCTAAGTTTAAATAAGATTTTGTCTTTGAAAGCAAATCTGTCAAAACTCTCCATTAAAAGCAATTAATGTCAGAAATTCAACATAAACATTTAATTATCTATAGATGCTATAAAAAACAAAACTAAAATATTATATATACTTTAAAACATACAAACAAATCATTAAATAAAATACAAGACCATAAAATTGACCTCCAAATTCATTCTTTACTATCAACAGACATTTAAATAATCTAATTATTTATTAGTCAGTTATTAGTTGATTAATGTTTATGTGGTTTGCAAAACGTCAGAAAAATTATATGAAATGATGTACATTTAATACAATTTAATTATTTATTTGTATATAAAATATTTGGTTGCATAATAACAATTGTCTCAGAAAATTGTACCAAAAACTTTTGGAGTTTTTGGCCCTGGTGGAAAATCCTGAGATCCCAGCAGAAATGAAACTAAATAACAAAAATTACGTTGGTTAAAAATATTTATGTCATGATTTAAAAAACAAACAAACAAAAAAAACCAGCCGTTTAAAGTCTGTTGATGCTGTCTGTGAGCTCCTTGTATTCCCCACTGACTGATTTAATAAAAATGTAAGGATGATTTTGAGGAATCATATTTCAGATCATCGGCTCTAACAGACAACATATCCTGATTGGTGGAAAGTGACCAGGAAATATGAGTTTTATAAGTTTTATAATTATCATAAAAACGCCTGAAATGAACACCTGCCTGAAGCTATATTTTTGATTGTCATGTATAACTAGAGTAAATACCTGATACTTTTGACATGACTGAAACCTCACACCTGCTCTCTCTGGGCAGATTCCTTTATTCAGCAGAACCACATTAATCAGCTCCACCTGTCTGGACGTCTTCAGGTTAAAACTTTTAATCAATCATGACGCCTTGATGGGAAAAAAAAAAAAAAAAAAAGTTACATGACTTCAGAAACGTATGAATCATAACACCTGAGCTCAGCATTATGAACATTTTACATTTTTATACTCTAAAGTCTGCTTTGCAAAGTAAAGTGTAATTTATTTCCAGCTGCTGGATGGACAAAGTGACAGCAGTGAAGGTGGTGAGCTCAGGTGGAGGAGCTGCAGCCAGCAGCAGCTCAGGTGATGAGAGTGAAATTATGACACAACTTCATAACTCATAATGCAAATCATACTGAGGTTGAGCGCATGTAAAGTTGTTTTGCTGTCTGTAATCGTATTTTAAGGATGTCATTTAAATGAGGGAGAAATTAAGGAAGTTTCATAAATTTGTATTTTTGCAGGTTTGATACAATCTGTTTATGTTAGAAACAAATATTAAAAAAGATGTTGTATTTAATTACTCACTGTTGTTCTTTTTCTACAGTAGTCAAAAAATCAGTGACAAGCTGTGGAGTTACATCACAGAGTAAGCTTTGCTGTTTTCACACCTGAAAATCCAACATGGCTGCTGCACATTTGGAACATATCAGTATTGAAGGGACAGTTTTGTTTTTAGCCCTTTTTAGTTCTTTGTATCTCATTACAGCAGAAATGACTTACAGGAAAGTAAATAATAGGAAGGTAAAAAGGAATGAATTTAAGTTTTAAGTTGTAAAATCAAACATGTAAAACCAGAAAAACAATGATAAATATGTATCAGTGCTAATCAGACTTCTCATCATTTATTCCAGTAAAAACTAAACATGATCTAGTTTTTTCATTTTTAATTGAATAAGAAAAAAATAATTAGCCAGCAGGAGAAATGTGTGCATGTAATAAATTGTTCGTTATCAGCGTGGAGGATGTGCAGGTTTGCAGTAATAAAACATGTTAAGACATGCAGTTTGGGAATGTTTCCAAATGACAAAAAACTCAAACATTACTGCTCACTTTATAGATCATATATTAACTTTGCCAGTTCAGTCTTGCAAATGAAAATGGGTTTCAGGAATCTGATGTTTTCCACCCAATGTTCCCTCCAGGAATTTTACTTTGATAAACTCTGAAGGGAAAAAACAGGGAAAGAAATCTGGTATTTCTGATTTCTCTCCTTTCTTTGCTTTCAGGTGATTTTTCTTTCAGCTCCGGTGGGTCAGGTGGAAGAGCTGCAGCAGGAGGAACGGAGGGTGTGAGGAGTTCAGTTCTGATCAAATCTAGCAGCTCCCGCAGTGGAACTGGACCTGGAAACGTACGCATCACCACCATAGGAACTTCTTCTGCCCAGTCCTCAGGTGAGAGGTCAGGGGCCTCAGGGAGAGGAGAGCGGTCTAAAGAGGCCGGAGGAGGGTCCTCTAGCATGTCCCACAGTTTTGTAAGTGGAAGCAGAGAAACTAAAAAAGAAGGGGGTCGTGGTGCTGTGACCATTTCCACGGTGACCAAAAGCAGCTACGCATCAGGAGGGTCCAGGGAAGGGAAGAAGGGTTCATCATCCTCTGGCATCATGTACTCAGCTCCTCCAAAGGAGAGGAAGAGTGTGACCACCATGGCAGCTGCTCTGTCAGACGTCTTTGACGGTTCGTCACAGATCACGTCTTCTACTGTTTGCAGTTTTAATACAGGGCAAGTTTTCATTTGATGCTTCTTGTGCTTCAGAAAGCTCAGATTCTTCCCTGGAGTACAGCAGGAAGGAGTACGGTATGGGAATTTTCTGTCAATGATTGTACTGTCAGGTATAACTGATCTCAGTTGACAGAAGTATAACTGATCTTGGTTTGATTTTGAAGGGAATTCAACTGCAACTTCAACTTCAGCCATTAGAGGAAGAACTCACAGCAGAGGTGCAGAATGACCTTTAAACTAAGGCTTTATTCCCACATTTTTGCAATTAATTTTAAATAATCAGCTTAGGCTAATAGAGAAATAATTATTTTTCTTTGTTTTTAGAGAGTGAGATCAGAGCCAGGCTTCAAAGTGCTTCACCTCCAGCCAGATGTGAGTCCTTCACTGATTTGGTTTCTCACCTTTAAACATCCAACCTGAAGCTGTTCACCTTTTTGGTTCTTTTGATCAGATTTAAAACCCAGTCATGACGGAGTTCCTGGTGTTTTGTTTCTTGCAGGGACGGAGCTGGATGACGTGAAGCGCCTGCTGAGGGGAAACCGCTCCACCAGCACCAGCCCCACCCAGTCCCCCAACAACACACTGCCCATTCCCAAGAAGGCCAGTGTGGAAGCCAAGGCCACATCTGAGAGCTCCTCAGGTCCCATCGGTCAGCTGGAGAGGAACATTTATCTGTGCCGAGCCTAGAAAAGGGATTCATCCGTTCACCGTGTTTTGTGTTCTGTTGTAGATCAGTACAGCAACGTTTGGTCAGGGGATGTGAGCAGCGGATATTACAGCTCAAACCCCAACAACTACACCGCTACCTCCCATCTTTACCCATCAGGTCAGTCACAGAAAACACAAATATCTTCACTTTTAACTGTGTATTAAAGAAACCAAACAAGATGCAAAATGTTAGCTTTCCCATGTACAACAGACATTATAAACCCTACAGACCCTCCAGACCTTCAGAGTTTATTCCTTAGTTTCTACTTAGGAATAAATTCTTGGAAGTTAAAGGTTTTCCCCTAAACGTAGACTATCAGGATACTTTACAGGAACTTCTGAGTTTTTTCTGGCATTAACAGAGTACTTTTCAGCAATACAAGATTCTTCTGAAATGCCTTTTCCCCAACTATGCAGAGAAACGTATTATTTCTTACCATATACATTCTTGTTTTATATTTTGTTGGAACCTACAGTGCACTTTCTTGGAGCCTGTACAATATTTACAGATTCAGGTTTCCTGTACTTACAGGGCACATTTTTATAGATTAGAATATATTTACTTTTAAATACAAATTATTTACACTGTACTCCACAAAAAAAATGACATAGTACTTTCCTGAAACTTACTGAGAATTTATTGGGTACTTTCCTACAAATTAAAGGCTACTTTTTCCAAATTTATCAAGCAGTTTCAAGAAATTTTTGAGTGTACGTACTTGAAACTCGCATGGTACTTTACAAGGTATTTCTAACATGGTATGGATGCTTTCCAGAACATGTTTTGATAAAGTTTACAAATTACTGACAAGTTGTTTGCAGGGAGTTTTCCAAAACTTATAAGGTATTTTGATGAAACATTCAGGATAATTGCATGTTACGCTCCATGTCCTTCTGTGGCACTTTGTGGGAATTTTCCGATTATTTTCCTGATTTTTACAGGAGGATTTGTTTGTGTTTTGATGGTATTTTTACATTGTGTGGATACCAAAACTTAAAATTTACAGAGCATGTAAATATACTTTACTACTGTTCTTCTTTTCTTTTATTTGCTTTTGTTTTAAATGTATTTCGTTTGCATATTTATCCTTTTATTACACTACGTTCAATAAAGCCAAATCAAACCAAACAGACTACAAGGTGCTTTCCTGGAATTTACATTTCTTTAAATTGTATAAATTGGTGGAATCACCAGGTTTACATTTTCTAAGTTCTAGGAATGGCACCGTTTGTACCAGAAAGTATCCTGTAATTCCAGTAAATATAAAAGCTATAAAATGTGATCACTATGAAGGTAAGAGATGCAAGATAAGATTTCTTTTGTTGTAGTGACTAAAAATTAAAGACTGATAAAAAAATATTATAAACATGATCAAATATGATCCAGATAATCTTTCCTTACAACCAAAAGTTTTCTTGCAAGATTTTGACAATAGTTATTTAGCAAAACTCAACAACTTTGCATCTTATAAAACAGGATCAAGTGAGTTTGATTTTTAACAAATAAAACCTTCAATGTTCATAAAGAAAACCAAACAAAATTCAAAAGTTATAGAAAACTCATTAAAATTTGTTGTCTTCTGTCAGAAATTTACTCATTCATACAAAACAATTGATGACATTTAAATAATCAACATGATTCACAGTGAAATTACAGAAACACTTCCATCTGAGCTGCTGATTTAAAAAAAAAAGTGTAAAATGATGGTTTAACTGAGAAATATTTGAAGGTTTGATTGTCCATGGCTGTGACAGATGGATAAACCGGTCTGTTGTGTTGTCAGGTGCAGGAGTCCAGAACAACCTGACTCTCGGCTCGCCCTCTGTGAACGCCGGACAATCTGTCAGCAGCTCCGGTCAGCCTCAGCCGCTCCTTTATAAAAGGTTTTCAACTGTCATTACCTTCACATTTTCACTGGATGTTGTGTTCTCTGTTGCAGTGCCAGTATATGGTGTGCAGAATAACCTGATCAATGAAACGGTCATCACACCCACTGATGCCAGCTCACAGATAGGTAAATCAGTGATCCCACAAATCTGAGCATTTTCACATTTCATGCAGTTAAAAGATGATCTGCTCAACTATAAAACTCTGCTCACAATGTAATGTTATGCAACATGTTTTGGTCTGGTTGCAGTTTATGGCGTGCAGAAAAATGTCTCTGGAATAACTGCACCCACAGGTGAGGAGGCAGAAAATGTTCTCAGATTTTATTATTCTTTTTAGACTGAGCATAATTTAAACAGGATTTTGCCAAAAATGATTTTATTTACAAACAGTTGGGTTTTTCTAACCAGTCAGCCTCCAGGCTTCAGGTCTTTTAAAGTTTGCTCAACCATCAGGCATTTTTTCAGTAATTTGTGAAAAAGAAAAAATAATAATAATTCAGCAATGATGAGCACTCTTCCATTAATAGTGCAGCTAATTTTAAATTGAGTGCTTTAGCATTAGCTTTTGCTAGCTCCTTAGCATTAATGGAACTGATGTTTATGATTAGTGCTTCTGGATTAGGGCAGCTAACTACCTGCAAACCACCATACCCCAATATGCTACATATGAATGGATATTAGCACAAGAAAAAAGTCCATAGAGAAATTATGAAAGTTCCTTGGAAAGTTTGTGTAGCTATTGGTGAAAACCAGTTTAAAAGTTATCAGAAAAACCTTTGAAGATTCATCACATACATGAAAAAAATAGATCTACAAATTACAAGGAATAATAAACTGGGGGATCTGCATCTGATTTCCTTGTTTGTATTTGAAAATCTAATTACATAAAGGCCCCATTTGGGGTTCCTCCAGGCTCAAATCTCCCCTCTCTCCTATGTGCTGGTGACACAAAATTTTAAATTTCTGTCACCACATGACCACTGACTTCGACCAAAATGCAAGGTCATAAATCATGTTGCCTTGTGTCTCACAGTGAGACCCAGCAGTCCCACCAGTTATGAGGCCTCAGGGAAAGGCTTCAACTTTGTGCTGGTAGAGAAGGAGAACGCTCCCATCAAGAAGGAGACGGAGCGGCTCGTCTTGGCCAAAGACACCGGGAAGCAGTTTGTGTCCACTGCGCCTGCCACTTACTCAGGTTTTAACTACACTATAACTCTGACAGAAACGATCAAATTCAAGTTCTGCAAATGCTTAAATTTAGATTTATTTACACTTTTGCCCAAAGAAGTCTAATTACAGATTTGATCGTTGGGAATATCTGGTCTTGTAGGCACTTACTCTGAGGACTCACTGAAGAGGGAGAAACAGAAACTTTTGTCCAGCGCAGTGGAAGAAGGAACTGATGCCAAATGTAAACAGACCTTTTGATTCTTAGACTTGTCATCCTTAATTGTTTTGTGAAGTCATAAATTGATGTTTGTTTTAAATGTTATTACTGTAGTTTCAACCTTGAAATCTACCACAAAAGACAAAGCAACCTATGCAGGTACCATTTATTGAGTTATTATGAAAACATGGACATTATGCTGTTTTGTACTGGTTAGCATCAGAAGCTAGCTGCTAACCTCACACCTTGCCATTTGTTTCTCAGAGATCCGTAACGACGAGTCGGGTTTTGGGTTCTACTCCTGTTGCAGCTGGTGGAAGTGGCTCCTGGCCCTCATCTTCACCCTGCTGCTCCTCCTGGGGCTCCTCTTCGGACTCATCACTTTGGGTGAGAGACAAAAATCTAGAGAAAAAAACTGATTCTGTTTTGAAGAGTGAGCTGGTCACCCAGAACCAGACCTGACTGTCAGTACCTTGCAGAACCTCATGGTGATTTACCAGGAGGCAGTTCCTTTGGTGAAGCCCTGATCACCTGGCCTTCTGTCATAATGTCTGGATAAAGGATCGGGTTGGATATTCAATGTTTGTGCAGGGAATCCTGAAATCACATTGAGTCTCAGTCAGTCTCATCCTTACTGGAGCAAAAAATCTACAGAAATGTAAGTGAGAGTCCAGCTAGCTCAGAGCAAACCTATGATTCCCTGAGGAGATTACATTCACATCCCATTGCTGGTTTGGGAATGTCTATGAGTTCCTTCACATGACCTGGAAGTGGAAAGAGGGAAATCTAATGGCTATTGGGCCTTTGAACCATCTTGGATAAGAGAGAGAAGAATTGATAAATGATGATATATTTTTGTCTTACCTTCAGTAGACACCAGTCATAGGAATCTGTTTGATAAAGCAATTATCTGGAAAACAAATAAATTCTATCTATAAGCACCTGGTAACCTTCTTTGGTGCAATTTCTAAATGTTTGTTCCCAGGTGAGGAGGTGAGACGCCTGAAGAACCGTGTTGATGCTCTGGAAGCCGCCACTGGCAGTGCATCAACCAGCCGCCTGTCGTTTCCCTCCGGCATCAACATCATCGACCCGCTGGACTCAGAATACATTGAAAGAACCTCTTCTGGTTCCACCCTCACCCGATCCGATAATTCCATCAACCTCGGGCCTGGAGGAGGCACAGGAACCGGACCAGGACAGGACAACGCCGCCCTGCAGAGAACCGTTCAGCAGCTGCTCAGGGCAGAACTACAATCAAGTGCTATGAGAGGTGTGGAAACAAAGCACCAGGATTTAACACACACACAAACAAAACCAAGCATTTCTGAGTTAAAGGGCTTTTTTTTGTTTTGCAGAATCTCTTGCTTATTCTCTAAAAGGAGAGAAGGGAGAACCAGGACCTAAAGGTACCCACTAACCTCACAGTAATTTAAGATTTATTCATATCTTCATACTTATGACTACCTCTTCATACTTATGACAGGTGATCCAGGGGCACTTGGGCAAAAAGGTGAGGAAATATTGCACTAAATGTTTAGTAGTTCATAAACTTGAACATAGGGGTAAAAATCTGTCTTCTTTTCAGGTGAAAGTGGCTTTCCTGGACTGCCAGGTAAGACTCTGGGCAAACTACTCCATGCTTTACCCTTCCAAAGGGGTAAAAAACTTGGCATAGCTAATCAGTTCTTTTTGCTCCTTAAGGTCCTCCTGGACAGATTGGACACTCAGGACTGGATGGACCAAGGGGACCAAAAGGAAATCCAGGTAATGGAAACATGACTTATTTTCTCTGTTATGAAGTTCAAGGAAAGAGATGAGAATCTCCTTGTTTCTGCCCAGGTGAACCAGGTCCAGAAGGACAACCAGGCCAGAGGGGACGGGAGGGACCAATGGGTCCCCGGGGGGAGTCTGGACCGCCTGGTGTTGGAGAGAAAGGAGATAAAGGTTGAACTACATCACATTTATTTAAAACAAGTTGAGAACGTGCTGGAAGGGCAGGAAGTGCTGATTTGATTATGACTCTGCAGGTTCTCAGGGTGAACCAGGACGTCCTGGTCCTGCTGGAGCTCCTGGACCCATTGGTCCCAAAGGTGAGGACAGGATTCATATTGCATATTAAATCAGTAGAAATAAAAGTACTTCCTCCACTGATTGCTCTATTTGTTAAAGGTGCTGCTGGAGAGCAGGGTATCTCTGGAGTCCCAGGTAAAAAGTTGATTTCAGCTCATTTCTTTATGTTTAAGTTAATTACACAATAATGAATGTTATATTACTGTGAACAGGCGTACCTGGTCCAAAGGGATTCCAAGGTGAAGCTGGACCTTCTGGAGCCAAAGGTGCAGTAACTTTCTTGCTTTCATTAGGTTTTCTCAGACTGTTGAAAACTCTGGACCCTCGACTGGTTGGTCCAGGAATCGACAGAGTCTTACTGGAGACATGGACTCTGCTGAAGTTTTAAACAGTTGGATCTGATTTGACCCGATAGCTAACATTTAGCTGTGGTGTATATAGCTGTGTTGGTGTATATAATGCACCAACTCGACCATGAAGGAAGCTACGTAATGAAGCTAACTGGAAATTGTGTGTGCTGTAAACAACCATCCACACTGCGAGAGAGAAGCGCCGAGCCGAATATTAAACATTCCTCTTGCTCTGACTTTAATCGCTCAGTATTTGGAAGTAGGACCAACATGGAGTGAATGGCTTCATTCATTTTCTCTGTTGCCATTTCCAAACTACAACCATAACCAGGCTACAATTCAAAAACAGCACAGAAACACAACAACATCTTTCACAACTCCTCCTTCTATCTGCTGATTGGCCCTGTTGAAGTTCAACTGAAGAAATCAAGCTTATTGTGACAAATCCTAGATGGAACACTGTGGGCTGATGAGAATCGAGTGGAAATGCGTAAGAAGGCAACGGCCAGGTTCAGCTATTCTAGTAGCTCTTGTGGAACAGGTGTTGAATAGCCACTGATGGGCAACACTAACGCAAAAGTTAAATCACCAAGTATGAAGGTTAGTTCTGCTAATCTTCATTATTTTAGTGGAAGCTAATGCTAAAGCACTAACATCAGTCATGTTGATACCCACCATGAGTCAATGCCAAAATATGCTTCAACACAGTATATCACCCTCAACAGGTATCTGGTTTGGCATTGTTGTAATACAGGAATATTCTAGACAAAGTAACCAGTGTAAAGTTCTAATTACTTCTGTTCTTCATCTGCTACGTCTAATGCAGGTGACCGTGGAGCACCAGGTGTTCCAGGAATTAAAGGGGACAATGGAGAAAGAGGACCTCGTGGACCAGTGGGTACGTACCAGCAGAGCTGGTTTATGTCTTTAGCTACTATTAAAGTACAACAGCTCAGTTTTCCTTGTTTTGTCAAGTATAAATGTATAAGATAGGTACCTTGGCTCTGAGACTTCTACATGGCATGTAGTTGTTTTTTGGAAATTAGCATTTGACAAAGTGTCAAAAGAGGAATTGTATAACTGCGTAAGGAGTTCAAGGATGCAAGAGAAATATGTGTTGGTAGCGAGAGAAATGGACAAGGGGAATGAGAGAGTGGCGAGGTCTGAGGAAGGGTATGCCATGGCAGGAAACAGATTGAACTGATCAGGTACTAAAGGAGAAGAGATGTGCTCAGCTGTCCAGTACAACAGGCAGTGCAAAGGGGGGTGAAGGACCGTGCATGCAGACTGGAGAGGAGAGTAAGGAGTGATTAGGAAAGTAACCAGAGGATCAAGGTGAATCTGGAGCTGGTAGGAAAAAGGTTCATGGATCATGTATGCAGAGAAAGAGGATCTGTAGAGAGTTGGAGTGATAATTTAGGCAGCTAGTAATGGTAAACGTTTTAATGTCAACAACAGCAAAGTTTTGATATCTACTTTTTAGAGTATGAGTGACAATGGTGTTTGTAATTTAAAATGTTAGCTACCAATCTGACTCAAAGAAAAGCTTCCGTATAATGAAAGAGTTTTCTTAAAGGTGAACCAGGAACTCCTGGACCTCAAGGCCCATCTGGACCAAAGGGATCTAAAGGAAGTGGTGGTGAGGGGAGAGATGGACGATCTTACTGCAGAGCACTGCAGAACATCTGATCCACAACATAGCATTGACATCTGTGCTGTAACTGCAGGTGAATCGGGTTCAATAGGACTTCCTGGTGCTAGAGGTTTACCGGGTCTCCCTGGTGACGTCGGTCCCCAAGGTACTAAATCCTCCAGAGCTTTTACCCTATGTACAGCAAGAAATATTTTCTCTGATTCTCTCTGAAAAATGTTTAAGGATGTTTTAAACTCACCAAACTAAGAGATAAAAAAATAAAAAAAATCCTTCCAAATAAACTGTTTGTTCTCCAGGTCCTCCTGGAATCCAAGGACCCCCAGGTAAGAATTAAAGGGTACACTTTTACTCCTGTAACCCAAACTGGTTTGGTTTTCTACGTTATAAAGTACTTTTCTGGTGCCTGATGCAGGTGTTGCAGGAATTCCAGGCCTGCCCGGTGGTAAAGGTACAACTTTCTTGTTTTTCCTTTGTGATAAGATTCACACTGTAAAGAAAACCGCCTGGAAGGCTTGAAATTATCGTTCTCTTCTTCAGGTGAACCAGGATCTCCTGGTAAAGTCATCGGCCCGAGTGAGAACAGCATCATGTCTTCTCCGAGCGTTGACCAGGAAACCCCAGTGACTCTTGTATTCAGTCTGGTTTCTTTCTGTTTCCTTCATAACCAGTAAACTCTGACACTGTGGCTATTCCTGGACCTCCAGGACCAGCTGGTCCTCCAGGTTCTGCTGGGCCCCCAGGTTTGTCTGGTCCCATTGGTCCTGCTGGAGTCCCAGGCCAACCAGGTAAGCCACATCCCCTCGATTTAAACATGTTGGATGTCTGAAAAAAAGCCTTGAACGAGGCACATTTTGTAATTATTTAGGTACAAAGGGAGAACGAGGGGATAAGGGAGAAAAGGGAGACAAGGGGGACCAAGGTCAGCGTGGAGAGCCAGGTAAGAGCATTCAAATCACTCTGTCAGACACTAAGAAATGTTTTTGATATGCATCTTTTAATTCACAACAAACTTGTTTCAGGGATCGGCCTTTCTGGACCCCAAGGGCTCCCAGGGTCCCGAGGTGAACCTGGACCTCAGGGGCCTCCTGGTATGTTTACAGCAGAGGTGTCAGCATCCTGCATTTTTAAGATTCAACATTACCTGAATAAAATGGCTGATTAGTTCTTCATGAATTAACCATTTGTTTGTGCTGAGTCAGAAAAACACGCAGGCCACCGGCTCTTGCGGCAATCTCTTGATTTGAATGAATTCAGAGCAAACAAATGTCGTTGTCTCTGTTGTTTAGGTGAGGGCAAGCAGGGGCCCCCAGGCCGCAGAGGCCCTCCTGGAGATCCAGGTAAATACAAATCCAGTTTTATCAACATTTGATAGAAGAATGTATCATCAGCATAGAGAGTGATCTGTGTTTGATCACATGTTGATTTTCTGATCTGTTTCCACTCAGGTGTTGGAACTCCTGGACCTCGAGGAGAGAAAGGAGAGCCTGGCAGCTTCTTGCCAACATCAGGTTAGCAAAAAACAAATCTCACTGTCCTTAAACTTAACCATGATTTTTATTTTTGTGTGACTTTTGATGGAGTTTTCTACATTTCTCCTCAGAAACCTTCTTTGCTGGACCACCAGGACCTCCAGGTCCACCTGGTAGGGCTTCGGAAAGTTTACATTTCTTTATCTCCAGCATGTCTTTAGCACAACTTACAAAACATCTAGGCAAGCATATCTTCTCCTATAGTTCTATCATCTCACAGACTGACCTGTTTTTAGGTAAAGAAGGAGGCCAAGGATTCCAAGGTCAGAAAATATGCAGGTATTTTGCGAAAGCCTGTATTTTGTAGTGTGTGACTAAATGTAATGATTTTGTTTCAGGTGAACCCGGTCAGCCGGGGCTTCCAGGGAGTCCAGGGGAGCCAGGTGCTGTAAAGTGGCCAAACTGTTGAAGATTGTCTCAGTAATGATCCTTTAGCGTTTGATTTGAAATCAGTGATTTCTGTCTCAGGGTTCCCAGGACCTCCAGGACCTCCAGGACCTCCAGGTAACTCAAACACTGGGTGTGACCTTCTTCAGACCATGATGCATGTTATTTTGAACCATTTCAGAGTTTGAGTTTCTGAGGAATTATGATGAATATTTTCACTTTCCATGTGTGTCTTGCAGGTGGCCCAGTAACGGCAGGAGGGGAACCTGGTAAAAAGTTTTTTATATTAAATATATTAACATTTACAAGGCGTTTCTAGTCATAGTTGGGGATTCATTTCTCTAAGCATTGCAGTCTGACCTCCAGAGTTCAGAGATATTAGTGTCGTTTCCTTCAGTGGTTCTTGTTGCAGCGCCTCCACAGGCCAGGGGTGGTTGGTTTGACTCAGTGCAGTGAGAAAGAAAACCACAGCATCTGAAAATGGAACAAATTGAATTGAATCTGCAGGACTATCAAATGTGAAAATTCTATGAGTTTTCAGGTGCTGACATCTAGTGGTGATTACAGAAACTGCATGTGAAACTTTGGGTACAGTCACTGTGTTATTGCTGTTTGGTTTAATAAATTCTCATCTCCTAATGAATTCTTGTTATTTCTCCAGGAAGATCATTCATTCCTGGACCACCTGGACCACCAGGACCACCAGGACCACCTGGGAGTGAATCACCTGCTGTTGGCCAGTACATTGCTGACTACCTCCAGAGTAAGACTTTCAGTTATTTTTTTATTCTTGTAGCATGAATCAAAGAGCTTAGGGAGGCTTTCTGCTGTGATCTACAGGCGACAGTATTAGACAGTACTTCGCTGGACCTCCTGGACCTCCTGGAGAACCAGGCTTTCCTGGTGTTTCAGAAGACGCCCTGGTGGATAATGTAGCCAGTCGAGTTATCTCTTACATCCAGAGTAAGATCACGATGTTGGACATTTCTCACACCAGTCTGAAGGACGCGGTTCTTTTTCTGACTGTTCTGATATTTGTTTTGACCAGATTCCGGCTCAGGGGCGCCTGGTCCTCCTGGCCCACCTGGATCCGTCTCTGTCAATGACATCATCAGTCTACTGCAACGTAAGTGGCATCACATCAAAGTGATGAATCTTGGGAAGTAATAAGATGCAGTAGGCAACATGTGATAATTATTCATTATAAAACATAACATAATCTCGTGTTTCAAAGCTAATGTGTTCCTATTGTTATGATGGCTATTGTTATCTCATTTCTAGGAGATGAAGTGAGGGTGTACCTTATGGGTCCACCAGGCCCACCGGGACCTCCTGGAGGTCCAGGTATTGGCGGGTTCTCGTTTAACCCCCACGAAGTGGCTGAACGTGTCTACAACCTCTTGAATCGTGAGTGCTAAGTTCCTGCTTTATGTTCAGTGCAGGACAGATTTTTTGTTCTGTCTGATTGTCGGGTTGTGTCTCTCACCAGAGAGAGGGGCGCTGGGTGCACCTGGAGCTCCAGGACATCCTGGACCTCCAGGGCCTCCTGGAAACCTGTTGGCAAGTAAGAGCTTTAAACATCCAAGAGCGCAGACTCTAATATCCAAACTATTTGATATCACTGCATTGGCAATCTCATTCTGATTTGATCTCTGTTGTTCCAGCTGGATTTCAGTCTCTTATCGGCCCTCCAGGACCCCCTGGTGCTCAGGGTGTTCCTGGGCCACAAGGTCCGGCTGGGCCCCCCGGACCACCAGGATTTGGGAGCTATGTCAGCTCGGACATCCGTGACTACCTGCAGAGTGAGTTCAGACAGGAAATGTATCTGATAAACTGCACCTGGTGAAGCGTTCAGTGTCTGTTCTGTATGACTTTATCTGTGGAGGTTTTGTTTGGACCTTTCTTCTTTACTGCGTTGCTTAACCCCAAATCTGCTTTCTTTCAGATAAATTGTATAAATGGATGCTATCTTTATGTTTTTGTGTAAATGTTGATATTTTAGCATAAATTTGTTAAATTTGGCCTAAAGTGGTCATGTCCTTCAGTGTGTATTGGCTCCACCCACTTTGTAAAGTTTTTATATTTGTCTGGGGACAGATTCGTGCTTTTACAGGGAGGATAGTTCCACCTTAGGTTTATTGAAGTTTTGCCGATATTCCCATTCCATTATGGAAGATAATACTAACCCTTTGCCATCCCTTCTGCTGCCCCCTACAGGTGTTTCCCTCAGAGGCCCCCCAGGCCCTCCGGGGCCCCCTGGACCAGAGGGCCCTCCTGGTCCAATCGGACGAATGGTTTCTTTTACAGACCACAACAACAGAGACATGATGATGCCTGAAAGGCAAGATTATGTCCGGCCTGAGTTTGATGGTAAAGAATGCAGAGTCCTGGACCAGAACCGGGTCATGTAGCACAAACCTGTCGGTGGGAAAAGTGGACAGGAGCAAAGTTTCTTCTTTTTCAGGTGGTGATGGTTTGAGTCGACCCATGTTCGGACCTCCTGGTCCACCGGGGCCCCCGGGACATAAGGGAGAGCCAGGTTTGGGCAGTAGCACCGATTGGAGCTCGAACTCTATTGACTTATCCATCATGGCTGAAAGACTGACTGATTACATCAAAGGTATATTGAAAATTAACTGAAATTTCTCTAACTTGGAATTTCTGCATCTCCACATCTTGTGGAAAACGTTAGTAATTGCACACACAGATTAGTGAAAAAGATTTAAGATCAAAGAAAGCGGATAGAAAAACTCCTAATTTTTAAGTAAACGTACACTAACTTCAGTTTAACCAGTGGTTAAAAATGCTCAGCAGCAACATTTCTATTTTTTAATTCTCATTTGAAGCTCATGGCATTCTGGACGGTATCGTTGAGAACTACAATAGCAGGATCTTCCAGGGTCCTCCAGGGCCACCTGGCCCTCCAGGCCCCGCCTGGTTTGGTTCGCATGGAAACGCCACAAATATTGTGGAAATTATCGAAGGTAGGAAAACTACAGAAAAGAAATACATCAAACTATGATAAATTGGATCATAGACCTGCTAACGCTCTCCTGTTTTACAGCCGTTAAGCAGCAGAGCCGCCATGGACCTGCCCTCCATGGGCCCCGGGGACCACCCGGCCCCCCGGGTCCACCAGGAGAGAGCCGACTGTTTGGTTCTCACACCAACGTTGTTGACATAATGGACTACATCAAAGGTAACACATATATTTAATGTTGTCAAATAAATTGGCCATAAATGTCCAACAGTGAATTTTGAATATATATTTTTTATATTCTTCACAGCCCATGGAGTGATTGTGGGACCACCAGGGAAACCGGGACCGAAAGGGGACTCAGGACTTCCAGGACTAACAGGAGCAAAAGGTGAGGCACATCCAGGCAATGAGGGTTTATTTCTGCAGAACCAGACAAACAGAACCTGGGTTACCAGACATGTCAGAGTTTCTTACCAGATTTCATGAGCCTAGATGCCAAATCCTGCCTCACATTGCTTAGCAACAAATCAAGGCTGCATGTTGTGGATTCTAGGTTATTAAAAGTTTCTGTCAAAAACATCCTGTGTTCTTGCAGGTGAACGAGGTTATCCTGGGCCTCAGGGATACAGAGGACCAAAGGGTGACAGAGGTCAGTTTTTAAAAAATGATGTTTTACCTGCAACTTAACATGAATGTTACTCCAGTGTTTAAAAACGCAATGGTTGTAACAAATAAAAAAAACAATAAGAGAGTACAGATTTTCTCACTTGGTTAGAGCAGGTCGTTGAACAGAGACGGAAGAATCCAGCAAAGACAATTAAAACCAGGAGCCTAAATAATGGGGAAGCAGAAGAGCTAATCAGAGGAGATGTGAAGCAGCTGTGGCAAGAGGAAAGCAGGGAAACAGAGAGGGAGACTAATTAACACAAAGTGTTTTAATGCAAAATTTTTTTTTTGTTGAAATCCGTTTTTTTTAGTCATCTTTCATCCTACTATATAAATGCGACCTCAATCAAACTTCCAGACAGCGAATGAGGGGCTTAAGAGGATGTGTTCTGATTTTCGAATAGAAGTAGACGTGACAATCATCTGCATAAACTTAAAAGATTCATTTTTTAAAAAATGCCAGCAGATAGAGTGAAAAAAACAAATCACCAGAGAGAAGCATCTGAGATGCTGTAGTAATATTTAAATTTTTAACTGAAATTTCTGCTACATTTCAGGAGATTTCTCGCTGACAACAAGAAGAAGGAGAAGCTCTGGTGTTTGATCGCTGAACTCAGAGCTCCAACTGGGATCATGAAAGCTGTTCTTATTAGCAACTGAACATTGCTGTGGATTGTGTAAAGTATTGAATTTGTGTTCATTATGGGCATTTTTAAAGGATATTTTAAAATGTTTTGTATGTATGAGACCAAAGGAGAAGCTTTGTTTAGAGGAAATATTTTATTTACAGCAGAATGAAAAACAACATTATACAAGCATTTCTAAAACCTATACATGTATTTAAAAAAATGAATTAATGATGTCGATATGTTTTTGTTTTCAGTCTGAATTTAGGAAGCTGAGCAGTTTTTGTATAAATAGTAACTGAAAATATTTTTTCTAAAAAAGGTGCACAGCACTCCTTCATTATATTTATTTAACAACTCAGAACAGCCAATCAAGAAAAACAAAAAGGAGAGGTCAGAGGTCAGAAAGGCCTAAACCAGTCAGGTCCAGTTTTTTTTTCTTAATTAATAAAAGTAAATGAAAAGAAATAATTTTTTGTGTTTTGTCTAGTTTGCTTGAATACAGAATAAAAACCTCTACAATACGTCTGAATCCTTAAAGTCACAGTAACAACGTCACAATACATCTAAATTATTAAGGCTAACTGATCTACTTTGGGCTTGTCAAGAAACAAAATACGTCATCAGAAGATAAAAATACACAAATGTTTCTTCATTTTCCAGATTTTTCTTTCTTTGCTGTTGGAGCTGATAACTTGATGCTTCTTTAGAGAATAAAAACCATGAGTGTCTTTGAAATGTTTTACAACAAACCTGAAGGCATTCTGAAGGAAAAAACTGCATCCATGTCAGCCAGGAGATTAGAGCATCGCAGCTTAAACCACAAAATCTAAAATGTCTGAATGAAAATCTGTAACCCATTCCTTCAACAAGAGTGTTTTAGCCACAAATACATTCTGTATCATAATCACTTAGAAATGATCGACTGATTCATGTTTAACCATAAAAAAGAAAGCGATTCGTAGTGCAAACGTCTGCAGGGATCTGGAGGTGGAGATATTTCCGGTTCTTCAGGCACTGGGTTGTGGCGAATGAAGTGGCGCCACAGCGGCTCCTCAGACTTCCTGTCCTCTGTCGGCCCGTTTGGGTTAGAACCCGGTGGAGTGGACGCTGGGGATCGGGTAGAACTTGGAGATGCGGCTCTGGGTGGACGGGTTAAGGCACTCGGACTCGCCACTCATCTTGAAGAACACTTCCTGTTCCTGCAGCTTCCTGGCGAACTCCTCCTCCAACGCCTGCAAACAAACATCAGTTACCATGGAAACAAACAAGGCCATAGAAAGTGTTTTTCAGACTGTATGGAGCAGAGAGTAGCACTGTAATGCTACTAAGAGTTATCAAGCTAACTGTGCAGCTAGCTTGCTACCTGCAGCCTCTAACCAAACAGATAATTTAAAAACTATAAAGTTCAGAGAGTTTCCTTCTATATTTTTGCCCTTTTTTCACCAGTTTCACTTTAAAAGTTAAAAATTATAATTCAGATACTTTTGTTGCGGCTTTTGGACTGCAGGAGATAGAAAACAGTTTCTATACAAAACCCATAAACTAGCTGTAGGATATGTTTACCACCAATGCTTGTTGAGGTTTACACTGAGGCTCATATTAAAAGCCCTTTGGCACCATCTAGTGGTCAGAGTTTTAGGTTAGGTTAGGTTAAACTTTATTAATCCCGTAGGGAAATTGAGGTTGTCAGTTGCTCACACATTAATTCACATCCACACAGCGTTTCAGGTCATACAACTGGAAAATATCCATAAAAAGGTATAAGAAAATACTAATTACCCCGTCTCCCTCCTTTTCCCC
This sequence comes from Brachyrhaphis terrabensis, assembly GCA_903067065.1. Classification (NCBI taxonomy): domain Eukaryota; kingdom Metazoa; phylum Chordata; class Actinopteri; order Cyprinodontiformes; family Poeciliidae; genus Brachyrhaphis; species Brachyrhaphis terrabensis. Next base: position 22,514 of record CAEGAG010234841.1, on the reverse strand, counting down.
TCCCACAAATGGCAGCATTATAAAGCCTAATGGGACAAATGAGTTTTTGATCCTCTCAGTTGAACAACCCAGTGAGAGGAACCTGTCACTGAGGGAGCTCCTCTGGTTGGAGAAGAAGGGGTGCAGGGGATGGCTGGTGTTCTCCAGGACTAAACATGTTTTCAACGCATGCCTAATTCAGTTGATTATTTTGTTGCTAAAATGTAGGACTGAAACCATTAATGGGATTAATCATGATTGATTGGTTACAGAAATAATAATTTAAGTAGTAATAAATTAACTGTGAATTGGAATAAACACTACATAAAAAGCCAGAGCAATAATTAAGCCAAAAGTGTATAAAAAATATATACATTTTGCATTTAAAATTAAAAGAAAAAAATCTGTGTAAACATGTTTTACCCAAAACTCCTCAGTGACAGTTTTAGCTTTACCTGTACAAAAATATCTATTTATCACCTTTTGCTATGAAATTCTTAATAGTTTTATCCAAAAATGTATCAACAGGTCATCACTGCACTATGTTGATGTTATGTCGAGCAGAAAGAGCTGAGCTTTTCACATGTTGATGTTATTGTTAGTCGCAGCCCTACTAAATGTAATGTGGTCTTACTCTGAAATCCACTTGACATGAGAATATGATTAGATATACCTACATAAATAAAGTTATGTCATCTGTGCGGGCGGCCTACCTTCTTCCTGGGCCGGAGCTTCTCCCTCCACTCCTTCAGCTCCACACTGTGTTCCTCATCCAGCTCCTTTAGCTTCTGGGTCTCATGTTCGATGAGCAGGTGACACTTTTCATTCTGAAACATAAACATCCCTTCAGCTCATTCTGCTATGAAAACCCAACTTTAACACGGCTAAAGCAGTTTTCACAGTGAGGACCTGCAGCTGCTGCAGCTCCCGGATGTTGGCGTCACATTGCAGCTGCAGGTCTCTCATCTGGTTGTCGTGTTTCTGCTGCTGGTGGAGCCGCTCGTTCTTCTGCCTCTTCTCCTCCTGAGCAGCAAACTGGAACAGAGATAATGATGAGGCCGGCTGGATTCATTCAGAGCTTCTCTCTGACCTGAGGCGCCATCCCACCTGCTTGACCTTGTCCCTCTCCTGCTCGGGGGTGATGAGCGCTGTGGTGATGCGGAGGCTCTTCTTGAACATGGCCATGCGCGTCTTGGCCTCACTGCGTTGGATTTTGGGCAGCCGGGCTCGCTCCTGCGTCTGTTTGTTCTTCAGCTCCTCGATGAGACGCTGGTTGTAGCGCTGCATCTGCTCCATCTCCTGCAGGCACAAACCAGCTGCTGGGAAAGTTCTCAGAACCACAAGACAGGTTTTACTTTGATATTTTGGAAAGTTGCTTCAAATTTCTGAATCATTTCCATCTGCATGGTGATGAACTAACTGACTGAGGAAGCCACAGACTCCAGCCATGTTTCCGTACCTTCTCATGTCTCTTCAGCAGCTGGTGTCTCTGCATGAAGTACTGGTCTTTCAGCTGCTGTTTGAACAGCTGGTGTTTCTCCTGCAGGTGGCGCTCTTCCATCTCCCACATGGCAGCTTCTCGTGCTGTGTGCAGAAACAAGAGAAGAAGACAAACATGAGGTGGCCTTTTATTAAATTGTTTAAATAAGAAACGTTTGAAGCCATCTTAAGCTTATTTTATAAAGATCTCAGTTTATGACCTTTGAACCCTGTCACTTTCATTTCATTTAGTATGACCAGGCCAAACCCGCATTTCTGAACAGTGACTCATTTATGCTGCGTTCCAGTAACCTGGGAAGTGGAAACTCCGAGCTGGTTTGACGTCAGAACCAAAGTGACAACGTTCTGGTTAAGAAGTTAGAATTTCAACACATCATTTTACAATTTACTTTCCATTAACGAACAGCACTTTTAACTTGTTCAGTTTAGAGTAGCAGGCGCTACATGTAGCATTAATTTAATCCGACTCTTACATCTGTCTTGTGTTTCCACCACATCTTGCTATTGTTGATGCGAGGAGCGGCCATTTTGAAACGTAAAGTCGTCCTTATAATTCATACTGGGGGTATTAGGAGTCGCTCCCAGTTTCTCAGTGGGAAATCTGATTTCAGTGGACATTCCAGTTGATTTTTCTGACTGGCAAGTTGGAATTTTCCAGTTCAGAGTCCCGAGTATAACTGGAACGCAGCATTAGAGCTGGATCAGGACTGGGTGACTCAACATGATGACCAGCTGCAGGTGAACTAAAAGTAGCTGATTTCTTAAAGAATATGTGACTCTCAGAGTCACTTTCTACTAATTACAGTCAACTTTATACACAAAACTTTAGAAACAGCTTTGAAGACCCCAAAAACACAAGTATATATATTTTTTATTTTATTTAATTAGCTGATTCACACAATCACAAATTCCTGAACTATTGCAGCTGTTACCTGGAAGTCATGGTTAATATTTAACAGAGGCGACCTCCAGGTTAAAAGTATTTGCTGCTGATTGTCAAGTGGCTTAAAAACAGAAGACTGTACCCTATTGGTTGGGGTTGGTCATGAGGAAGTCCTTTGATGATGAATAGAAACCATGTAAAACTGCAGATTTAAATTTTTATTAAATAAAAGCATTTCTTCTTTAACTGTTGATACCGTGTTGCTTATCTGAAGCACTTAGCAAACTTGGTGGTTCTGGATCACCAAGGATCATCAAAGCTGAGTTAGCTTTGATGTTTTGTTAGTGTGGGATCTATTTAACAAAGATCTAGGTGAAGGAAGGTGAAAGTTCCTGATTAAACCTCACAGTCAATCTGGGGTGAATTTAAGTTATAGGATGCTCTCTTCCCCCTTTTTCAAAGAAAAAGACATGAAATTATTTAACTAGGATGCCTAAATAATGTGTTACAATTTACTTGATAAAGGTAGCAGTTTTTAATTAAATCTAAAATAATAAGTAATTAGAAGATTTTCCCATTTATTTCCTATGACCTCATCATTAACATGAGTTCTCAGCTAGCTGTGCTATCTGGTGGTGACATATTTAACATGTGGGCTCCTGGACTTTTCTGTTACAGTGGTGTTAAAGCTGAACCAGGGTTCACCTCTGAGCAGCTGCTGCTTGTGGTTCAGGCAGTCTCTCTCTATGGTGGCCAGCTCATGCTTGTGCTGCTGGATTATTTTCTTCAGAGCGCTGTCCAGATCCTGCTGCTGCTTCTGGAGGAACTCCTGTTCCTGGATTCAGAAGAACATAGATAGTTTTTGAATAAAAATGATATTGAGGTCATTTCTGCACCAACATCAACGAGCAGGGCAGGACCTCTGAGGTCAGATAAATGTGTCGCTTCCAGGCTCACAGCCAAACTGTCTGCCTAAGACCGGCTTGAGCTGCTAAACCAGACAGAAACACCTGCTGTTAATGAGCGCTTCACCTGTCGGCCATGTTATTTTGGGCTCAGGTAACTCTGAAGGAGTCTGACCTTAACACAGTCAAATGGCCCAGACACTGAAAAACAGCCAGAGATGAAAAAACAGCTGATATAATTCATGTCAATCAGCTCTGACATCACAGAAACTCTGAGCCAATGGGAGTCTGGATTATGATAACTTTCATCTCCATTTTTATCGTCCCTGAAGGCGACAAGCTAGTGGGAAACTCAATAATCTCATTTACAACACTCTTCAGGGTAGATTTATTTTTTATTTTAAATGCTTTTTTTGATAAAGCCCCTTGACACGACATTTATTGTGAATTGCATCTATAGAATTGAACTGAATTAACATGAGAGGTCAAAGACAAACTGCTTCTAACATGTGGCCAGATGTTGCTACTAATTATAATGAAGGATTGAGGGAGGAATTAAGACAAAATCATTTGAACATTGTTTTTATTTTTTTCTTAAATAGGTATTCCAGAGTAACCTTTACTGATAAAAACAGACCAAACATCACAGAGTTTCCTCTGACATGCTGAATGGCAGCGCTGCTCCATGAGGACGATTCAAACCACTCAATCCTGACATCAGCCACTCACTGTGAATCACACTCCACTGTCCCCCCACACACACTCAGACACCGAGCGCTCCGGCTGGTGGAAGTGGTTTTAAAGTGCTATTGGTTTCATTAAACAGCTTCAAACATCAGAACAATGATGGCTCTATGATTTAATGTAATAAACATTTTCCAGCATCAGAGAAGGTTGAAACAGAAAATCCTTTAAGACATTTCATTGTGTCACATGCTGTGGAGAAAGTCCTGCTTCCTGTTTGCTGTGAGGCAGGCGTGAACAACAGAGGGAGCTAAAATCAGGCAGAGCTGTGGACAGTATAAGATTTAACCTGGCCTGGTGGGATAGAAGCTGCAGAAACTCTGGAGGACAGATGAGGGCGCTGTTTGTCTCAGCGGAAACATTTTGGACTCTTGAGGGGCAGAATGTGACAGAAGGAGGAGAAAGTGGTGGACTGTTGGGACTCACCTCTTTCTTGCGGTTCTTCAGCATGTTCTGGCACTTTGACAGCTCCTTGTCCTGCTCAGCTTTGATGCGCTTGGCCTCGTCTCGCAGCCGGTTGGTGTGCTCCTGCTCCAGCCTCTCGATGGTCTGCTTCTGCTGCCGCTCCAGGTTCTCCACCTCCTGGTCGTACTGACGCTTCTTACTCTGTCCAACACAAACCGCTTTATCACTCAACCGTCTTTATACATCACTGAGACTTTCTGAGACACTAAAGCTCAGAGGGGTTGGAGGAAACATTGTGATGATAGAAGTCAGGAGAGGAGTGAGAAAAAACTGTAATATTGCAACAGAAAAGCAAAGTTTGGAGATTTTCCTTAATATGGAGGACTAACAGAAACTCCAAGCTAAACGTGTGTAAGTGATTACAGCTCACTCATTGATGAGGAATTTTACTATCCTTCGCTGCGATTGGTGAATAATGGTGGCTAAATGACTTTTGTAAACCCTCACGGATTCTATTGGCTCTGACAGTTTGATGGACGTGTCAATCATCTGAATCAACCAATGAGCTCCTGAGAAACTGTGTTTCTTACACAGTTTTCAGAAAACTGAAAGCTCTGAGTCTCAGAGACGCATTGTTTAGCGGTACGTTGACTCTTATTCTGTTGTAAGGTTCGCCTGAACTTTTATAAACCTAAACCTTGTAGTTTCTGAGATGTATTCAATTCATTTTAGATTGGTTTTTTTTCAAGGAAATATTTCAAAAAGAGGCTGTGAGTTTCAGAGGTTAGTGCTGCTGTTGTGGCCAAAAAACAATATTTACAGATATATACAATATATTTTTTTGCCCTTTCAGCTCATTGAAAAAACAACTACATTGCTTCAGTTAACAAATCAAAATTCTGCACCGCATCACTATCATTGTTACATGACCAAATAAATATCACATTGTGGGGTCTGTTTAATGTGAACCCAAAGGAGAAAGACATTAGCACTTTTTGCTTACGTGTCAAGTCATACCATCATAATAATATTCACCAATGTAAGTGAATTTTGTGTGTTTAACTTGTTTTAGTGTTGAATAATAAAAGAATGACAGAATGTGATAATTTCTCCTTTAATCTGCAGACGATCTCTGGTATATTTCTCTACAGCAGATCGCTCTGAAAGCTCATTTCTTAAAGAGAACAACTGCTGCCACAAAACACTCAGTCCTCTATTTCAGAGCAAAACTCTCTTTGCCAAGTTTCTTTATTTTTCATCTTATATTTTATAAGATGATAAACTCAAAACCTTTTTACTGCAGCTCAGTTCTGAGTGCTGAATTCCCCAATTTCTGAGTGGATTGTCCCACTGTTCACATATGATGTTCTAACTTTATTATTATTATTATATTTTTTCAAAGAAAAACTGTTAGAAAAGAAGTTGTTTTAAACAGTCAGGAGACTTGATTAAGTGATGCTCCTTTGAGCAGCAGCTTTCACACAGAATGTGACTAAGCTGCAGTTTGCTGGGAGGCAGTGAAGTTCAGCAGTTTTTACCCGAGATGATTAGGGTGATAACAGAAAAGTTGGTACCTACAGTGACCAGGTTCAGGAAGTTCACAGTGTCATGTGAGCAGGGGAAACGGCTCTCTGTGCTTATCTCTAAACAGAAACTGCAGCTGCAGCTGGAGCTGATCCGGTTTGAAAACAAGGCTGAAATGTTGTGAAGCTGGAGGGAAACAGACATGGCAGACTCACAGTGGTCTCTTGCTCAAAGCGTCTGTAGATCTGCTCCTTCTGCTGCTGCAGCTTGTTGCTGAGCTGCTGCTGGGCTCTCTGCTCCTCCTTCTGCAGGAGACGCAGCTCCCTCAGCTCCTGCCGCCTGCAACAGGAGGAACAGTAAGGTCAGAAAAAATTCCCAGTTTAACTCATTTTCATATTATTTGCATAAAAAATGTTTGGTTTGGATGAAGTGACATGAACACCTGAGGAATCTCATCTCCTCATTCTTGGTGTCGTTGTCAGTGACGATCTTTGATGTTGTGACGCTCACTTCCACCCCGTCCACCATGAACTTACGAGTTTTCTTCAGCGTCTTCTTCTGCCGCTTGGAGTCCTGAGGAAAACAGCAAGCAGGTTAAAAAGGAAGAGGCCTTGCTGTGGTTTTATATGTGTGTTTCTGAGGCTTACCTGTATAGAAACAGAACCAGGCTCCTTTGTTTTGGACAAGAAGCTGGAAATGGACAGATTGAGGTCTACTGAGCTGTTGTCTGCAGCTGAGCCCCTTCCTGAGTCAGAATCTCGCTCCTTTTCGTCTTTGGCTTTATCCGGAACCTTCTTCTCCTCTTCAGCGTTCGTTCTGCCTTTTTCTACGGGCTGCTCTCCGTTTTCCTTCTTCAGGACTTCCTGCTCTGGCTCAGGCAGAGTTAGAGTCACTTTGAGGTGTTTGTATCGATCTTCCTCTTCTTCCTGAGCTGGAGTGTTAGCTTCTGGTGCAGCAGGTGAGTTAGTCTCCTGAGGAGGCCCAGGAACTTCGGCTGTGTCCACTTCCTTTTCATCCTCCACGTCTATCTCCAGCTGCTGTAGCTCCTTGGACGGTGTGTCTGGTTCGGTCTCTGACCCCAGTGAAGTGGCATCAGACACGGCCTCTGGAACCTTCTCTGATGGTTTCTCTTCAGGTTCTTCTGGAACTGGAATGTTTGGAACTTCCTGTGGTTGCTCCTGTGTAGCAGGCGCAGCAGGTTCCTCTGTGGAGACGGTTTCCGCCACATGGTTGGAGTCGGGAAGCTTGGCCGGGGAGGGAAGTGGTAGGATCGGCTCCATCTTCTCAGGGACTGATTCCAAGGGCGACAGAGGGATCTTTTCGTCCTCGGAGCTGGCGACGCTGACGTCAGATGGAGCCCGTTTGTGGCCCTGGAGGAACCATGCAGAAGTTAGAACTGTCATATAAATGCAGAGTCAGCAGAAAGCAAAACATAAAAAGTAACAGCTTCAGAACTCTAAAGAACATGCCAAGCACGGCTAAAGCACTGCTGGTCAAAACATTATCTCTAAACAACTGCAGCTCATGGTGTCTTCAACGTTATTTAACCTCCCCTGCAGGCTTTCTGCAGGTTTCACCAACTCCACCATTATGAATGGAATTTAAGACTTGCACCTACACAGAAATGTGCAAACTTCGTCCAGCCAACTGCCGAAAAACCAGCACTTACACATGACAGAAGCAAAAAAAGCTAGCTATCAAGGCCATGTTAGGAGCGAGTTAGCAGTAGCATCAACCGTCTCGAGTCAATGAAGATGTCTCAGTGCGACTCAAGTGTTTGCCTAACAGAAAGGTTTTGTGAGAAAACAAAATAAAAATAATACGAGGTTAAATAGTGACAAAATTTAACACATAGATGTCAGCTTAGCTTTTTAGATTGAATTTTAACCATTTTAAGGACCTTGATTTTAGACATTTGAAGAATGAGCAGATACCACACTGTCAGATGTTACCATCTTTAACTTATGTTTGAAGATTTATAGATGAGTCAGGAAAATGTGATATAGATGTAGAAATAGACACAAAAATACCTCAGCTGTTGCTGTTTCTGGTGTAGAAAGTTAAAACAGATGTGGTCTGCATAGAAACTGTTTTGTGTAAAATCTGTGTTGTTGTGAACGGATCTTCAATGTCTGCAATTTATTATACTGACCAATTTTCTTCTAGATTCAGTTTCTTGTTTTCAAACTGCTGAATCCTCATTGTACAATTTCACTCATAAAGAGTAAGTTGAAACGTTTATGACTTTAATGTGATGCCAGCTTGGTACTGTGTTCCAGTCAATATGGGTTTCATGGTGCCTTGAGAAGCTGCAGTCATGATAAACAATGGAGAGATCAACGCTCAAAGTGACCAAACAGGAAGGATGTTTATGCAGAAACAGATCTAGAGTAATTAGTGTTTGTAGTGGCAGCATTCCCACGTCCTGCACCTTCTTGGCTTTTGAGGATGAAAACAATAACTGCGATCTTTAATTTTCCATCAAGCAGAAATGCCTAGCCCATAAATCATGATCTGAATAACAGTGCTCTTTCTGCCAACTTCATTTTCAAAACTCAACAAACACTGAACTTGAGTCTTTTTGAATTCCTATAGGACTTTAGTTTCTGTTTCAAACAGAAGGCATTCCTCTAGAATGTGTAGTAAGCTCACAAATGTTTATATTAATACCAATCCTGGTTTTGTTTTGATCATAAAGAGAAGATATTTGGTGGTACTTTGAGACATAAACTGTTTGATCTCCCTGTCTCCATACTGAATATGAGACTTTAGTCATTTCTATTATGGTCAAAAACAACAGATCTTACAGTCACAATAGATATTTAGCATTTTCTTTTTAATACAGTTAAAATACTCTTGAGTTATGAGTGAAAAGTATCAAATATTAACAACCACTCTTTTGTTGTTTCCATGTCATAAATCTCCAGTAAAATAGACTTTGATGTAAATATCTACTCACCAGATGGGCCTCGGTCTCTTCCTCCTCCTCTTCCTCTTTGTGCTCTTCGATCTCCTCGGTGACCTCAGCCTTCGCCTCGGCTATCAGCTCCCTCAGCGGTCGGCTGTCAGTCACAGTCGAGACGAACGAATGCTGCACACAAGACAAGACCAAAGGCTTGTTGGTAGATAAAAACCAATGTCATTCCAGGCATGGTTCATAAGCAATGAACCATGCCTGCAAATTGATTGAGAATTTGACTGGAGACGGAAACGTAAAAAGACCTGCAGGAAATGGAAACCAAACTCAAAGTCTCAATGACTGATCAGCTGCTGGATGTACAGCTACCTGTAAACACTCAAACAATTAGAAGAATATGAAGATAATCAAGACGCCCCAACAAAAAACCCATGATAGAAAAATAACATGATGAGAAGAGACTATGATTTGCTTAAGAACACATTAAAAGCAAAATGGAGCAACATTTTTTTTGTCTGACAACCCTAAACACTAAATTCAAACTAGCGTAAAGCTGAAGTGAAGTGGGTTGACATCTAGTTTTGTGCTGATAAATTGGGCCAGATTTTCTTAATTTTAAGATTTCGGTCAATACTTACAAGTGAAACCAATCTTATCTACCTTGGCAGAGATCTGAAAATCAGCGACTGTCCTCTTTTGCTCCGTTAGAGATGGTTGATGACTGATACGTCTGAACATGAGCAGTTATAACAGTAGGCACCCCACTGTTGCTAACTTCATCGCTATATTTAGCAACTTTTCTGACAAAAAAAAAATCTGTATTGGCAGATGAGGTTTTTTTTGTCAGAAACTGCAATTGTTGCTCCTCCAGTAACATTAAAACTGACGTTTCTGTCCCAGTTCAGAGGTAGTAGAAGCTGGTTGACTCCAAGCAGTACAGATGTGAAGCCATTTTCAGAAACAGCGGTTTTACAACCAAATCTTAGTGCAGTGATTCACCAGGAGGTCAAATCATCAAGCAGTAAATATTTCAGTCTGCGCGTCTGCAAAGAGAAATGCAGACGCTGCTATTACTAATCTTTTTTCTTTACTTTCTGTAAATTAATAACAAATCTGATCATTTCTGTTTCAACCTTCTGATTTGTGTGCATGGAAATAAAAACTATTATTTTATTTTCAGCTTCATTTACTTTCAAGTTGAAAGCTGTTCAGGGTGATAAGAAGCAGAGATGTGACTCTCCGCTGATAACTGATCCCAGTTAGAGACGCAAACTGCTCAAAGTTTAAGACTCTTTGATAACGGCTCAAACAGATAATGCAAGACCAGCTGAGTGTTCAACACTAACCTTAACCATCATCTGCCTACACAGTAAAAGCATTTCAATCCATCAGCAAAATGCAAGATTTAAACGCGGTCTCACCTTCTTCGGTTTAGAAATCTGCTGCATGTATTCTATGGCAGGCCTGATGATGTGAAGCTTCTTAGATATCAGAACCTTCATTGGCGGCAGACCGCTGTTTTGTATTTTTAAGCCCATTGCGTCGTCTGTGCAGTACTATGGTTTTCCCGAACTGTGTATGAGGTAAAATGCGTCCGGCTGGCCTGCCTGTCTGCACACTGAGTGAATGAGCGGCTCTGGTTTAGCACCTTAAACCCCATGGAAAAAGCAAAGCCTGCTCTGCTGACGTCAGTCCCAGCAGAGGGATGAGTGTCAGTCCTACTGGGACAGATGGCTCAGAGCCTACAGAGCAGCTCAACAGATGTCGCACTGGGTTCTGATAGCAGGTGGTGCATGGATGGAGGTGGGGGAGGAAGTGGCTTAGAAGTGGTCAGGTGTTGGGGATAATCACACATTGAGAGATCTACTTTTGGACAGACGGTACCTGAAGAAGCCGCTCTGCGGTCCATCTGCTGTCCAGGTTCTTGTCCAGGCAACGTTTCAGAAAGTCGCTGAACTGTGGAGACCTGAGCAGAGAAAACCCAAACATTCAGTCAGCCGTTCACTCAGCCCTCAAACAGAAACATGGCCACTCACCAGCGTGACGGCTGCATCAGTGTGGGCGGGTCGGACTTTGCGATCTTCAGTAGGACTCTCATGGGGTTCATCTCGTGGTTGGGGGGCTCGACCTGCGCCAGCTCGATTAAGGTGACTCCCAAAGACCAGATGTCGGCCTTGTAGTCGTATGGACGGTCCTTGGAGGTCTCACACATCACCACCTCAGGGGCCATCCTGAAAACATTCATCCAACCTTCAACTTTCATGTTTTATTAAAACGTTTTAACAAATTAAAATCTCAAATGTGTGCTGGGTTTTTTTCTTTACTTACATGACGATATTTGTAAGAAAAACAACAATAGTGAATTATTCTTCTTAGTCCTATAATGTGCTATATTGATTATTTTGGTTTTCCATATGAAGTGAATGAATGTTTTTCAATATAGTATAATTCATTAGTTTTGATCTATGGCCTCTATTTTCTAATTGTTTATTTTTGTGGTTACTTTTATTTTTAATTTGCTATGTATGCTACATATTATTAGTTGTTTATGTTGAATGTCTTGCTTCCTTTTATTTGGATCTCCATTAGTTGTAGTTCTCTGCTTCTACTCTCACTGAGGTCCAAGCTAACATCGTGGATTCACTGAGGGTGTCAAGGTAGTAATGATCTTACATGTATGTTGCGTCCCTCCAGGTATTTTGTGGGGGATGCTGAAGGAGTATGGGGTATCCGGGTGGCTTTTAATACAGTAGAATAGAGTAGAATATTTATTGTCATTCTAACAACGAAACATTGCACAACAAAATTTGGGTGCAATTCTCCAGATAAAAACAATGTCTCACCTAAAAAAACAACAACATTATAAATAATTACTTATATAGCATTTATCCCTTGATAAAAAGCTAACTGAAAACTGACCACTGACCAAATGGACCACTTAGCAGCATTCAGCGTAGTGATGGCTGATGGATAAAAACTGGCTCTAATCTTTAAGGGACATTCATTCCTTGTACAGCTGCTTCTGCTGACTTGACTTGGCACCAAGTCAAGTCTGTTTCCAGTTGGACTCGGTCAGGGCTGCTCTCTGTCCACCAGTCCTGTTTATGGTGTTCATGGATATGATGGAGTGGTGGAGAGGAGGGGGTGTGTGTTATGTCACTCAGAACCCATGATCCGCTGGGATGAGGGTAGGCTCCTCTCAAGCCTCTCCTGTTCTTTAACGGGTTCTTCTCCAGTCTGTCCTGCTCAGATTCGTTTCCATTAGCAGATCACTCAGATTCTTCCCGTGTATTGTGTGCAAACAATTTGATTGGTAGCAGAATGCTTGCATTGATTGGCCTCTGTCTCTGCATGCGTGCAAATCTCTAAACAACAAGTCAACCACTGTGTTGTACCAGCGGACATGTTGCCTGCAGTCACAGAGCTGCTCAGAGTGAAGGCGTTTAGTCATGAGCAGCGTCAGGAAAACATGCGTCAACATTTGGAGCAGAATAACTGCAATTCTGCAGCCCTGCAAACGGCACGTGTCTTGGAAGAACTGGAAAGTAATGAAGAAATGAGAAACTGTCCAGCTGTGGTCAACATTCTGTTTGAGATAATTGTTGTTTTGCCCTAACTGGTGTGAAATGCTGAAAGCTGCTCAGAGTTGATGGGAAGATGAAGCTAAATAACAGACATGGCAGAAACCCTGCTAGAGGCTGCATGTAATTTGTAGCTATAATTGGACAAAGGATTGACTCAAGCAGGCACAGAAAACTTATCACATCTACACTGCAAAACAAAAATAAATAAAAACAACCCTAAAACTTTGTATAATTGTTCTTCTTGCTCACAACTATGGACAATTTTCAATCACATAGAATAATAATAATAATATTGTTTTTTTTATATAGCGCTTTTTTGCAGTCATTTTTGACCACCCAAAGCGCTTTACACACATTTATACACCGATATGCAATTCGGGGTTAAGCGCCTTGCCCAGAGGCACATCGACATGTGACAGGAGGAAGATGGAATCGAACCTACTACCTTCCGATTGCAAGACGACTACTCTTACCACTCCGCCACAGTCGCCATAGAAGCCTAACGAAATACTTTGAAGTTTATGAAAAAGCTCATAAATGCTTTTGCGCAGCTCTGTATTTTCTGGGAAGTTTACTTTTTATAAACTGTTGCATCAAAATAGAGGAATTATTCCTCCACTTACCAGTAAGGCGTTCCAATGAAAGAATCTCTCCGCTGAAGTGTCTTTGTGTTTTTGGCCGACACGCCAAAATCAGCTGAAAGCCACAAAACACAGAAATGAGTCAGAATAACTGAATCAGGAGACTTTGGGTCATGTGAAAGCAACAGTCTGATTTTTCTGCAGGCAGATACCCGGACACCTCTGTGTGTGTTATGTCACTGGACAAAATCTCTGCTGTGTATTATTTCACCATGACTCATGCCACTCTGAATAAACCTGCATTACTGCAACTTCTGTGGTCAGCAGCACCAAACGATGGATGCCAAACAGGAAAGCCACAAACCAATAAGATACTGAGGCATCACGCTTCATTTCAAAGCTCTTATTGTTAAATAGTATGAATCTTTAGGTTTCTCTGTGGTTGATTCTGTATTTATTTGGTAAGAGTCTGTCAGTATTTCTTATCCTGGTAATATTTGCTCAGTCTGCTTTGCTAAAGTAGATTTTCTGGATTTTGACTGAGCATGAAAAAGTTGATTCTTTAAACTCAGGATTTAAAGAATCAACTATCAATTATCATCTATTATTACTGACAGAAAGTCTTCAGTTTCTACAAACGAGCACAAAGCTGGGCAGGCCAACATTCTTTCTTCTATTTAGTCCAGATGCTTGAAATGAACCACCAGAAAGGCTTCACATGAACATGCTATGGGTCTAAATTACCAAGGCTAAAATAATGGGAGTTAAAAACTACTGAAGTGGCAGAACTGTGTTTATGACCTAACACCGTTTTAAAAATGAAATAATTAAGTAATCATTTGAGGAAAACATCACAACAGCAGTCCAGGTATCTAAAATGTTGAATTATTGCTAAATATTTGCAGTATCTGTTGGTGGAGGTTGGAGTCATGGTGCTGTCACCAGCTGGCTCTTACCCAGCTTCACGTCTCCATTCAGAGTGAGGAGGATGTTGCCGGCCTTCAAGTCTCTGTGGATGATTTTGCTTTCATGGAGGTAGACGAGCGCCTGCAGGGTCTGCTTACACACCACCCGGATCTGCGGCTCAGTCAGGGGTCTCTCCAGTTCTGCACAGAAGAGGGACAGTTGCCATGAGCATGTGCTTTAAATCAGCTCAGCATGGCATGCTAATGTAGCCTAATTATGGGGGGCGATATGGCCTAAACCACAATTAAAGTCTTGCAGAAAGCAAGGAAGAAAGCGACCATGTGGGTGGTCCGTTGAGGCCTTTTTTCACTTTCGCTGCCGGTTCGAGCCGTTCCCCTGTTGCTGAAACAACCTGTGATAAGAAGTGGAACTGCTGACTCACCGAGCATGACGGCATCCACTGCCCCTCCTGCACAGAACTCTATGAGGATCTGCCAAAGACAGAAGAAAACACAGAACCAGCTTTAGCTTCCTAACATGTGCTTTACTTCAATTAAAACACACATGAAGCTCATACAAGATTTGACCTTTCACAAACTTTAACAGCTTTTTTTGTACCAGACTATTAAGTCTGCCCAAAATAACCTTTAATTGTCCACAAGTGACCTCTCCAGCTTTTTCAGAATGGTTGTTGAAGTAGTTTCTTACATGTGAAGGATTTTATTTTGCAAATTTGTTAGTTTGTCAGAAAGAAAATAAATAATTATTTCAATTCAAACCAAAAGTACTCTATTTATCCTAAAGGGAAATTAAACTCATGTCATCGAAGCTTCTTCAAAACGTCGTTGTGGATGCAAAGGGCTGTTTGGGCAGCAACAACAGTTGGCTAATATAGCTGAACTGTTATAAACTTGTTATAAAATGTAATATTTAGCCAGTTGGACTGAGTCTCAGATTGGACATGAATGATGTCCAACAGCCTCAGAGTGATGGAAATGCAGATGAGAAAAAGAGGAAAGACGACAATAGGCAGATATGGAAACTGATATCATCACAATATTTACCAGTATCATCAGTGCAAGATTTTTGAATACTGTGCAGCCCTTACAGTAACAATAACTCTCAAATACAGACAACAATGCCTGCAACATTCACAAGGAGAGGTAAGATCAGTGCAGATTAATTACCGGTATTTACAGCATATAAGGTGCTACTCAGGTCAGCAATTGAAAATTCCTGTTTTTTATATCATAATAAATATCTTGGGGATAGAAAATATTGTAATTCCGTATTTTTTCCCCAATATCATGCAGCTCTGATTGAAACTGCAGGATTTTAGGCTTCAGGGTAATCACTTGGAAAAAGGAGCTTCAGTGACTCAGAAAGCAGCTGAACCATAAGACAGAAACTGTTGCTGGTTTCAAACAGAAATATTCACTTCTTCCTAGAACCTTCTGGAGCTAAAAATACAAAAACAACCAAACTAATAACTTGGCTGAAACAATGTGGGAACAAACCACCACCCAGCATTCATGAATGAAACGGTCTTAAAGGCATTCAGAGGCTTCAGTGTGGCGGCTGACGTAAGAGGATTGAGGCTTTCCACACTGCCAGACCTCAGGCCTTCTGCTGCTGATAGGATTACAGTTTGTATGAACGGAGAGCCTTCTGCAGCATCTGGAGTCTCTACTGAGCAGCACAACATTCACACAGCCTCCGGCCCACAATGAGATTGAGAAATATTGGTCGAGTGTTACTATCTGAATAAAAGAGAAGTAAAGTCACACTTCTGCAAAATTTTAAACCTTTTGTGGTTTACACATCTGCCGAAGTGTTTGATATGGTCAGCCAGCTTTTAAATAGAAAGTGACAAACTCCCAACAACAACAAGGAAAAGCTTCAGAGGAATTCCTGAGCTCACTTGAGATTTTCAGGACCGCTCCACTTCCAACAACAAAACCGCTTCAGGCCACACACCGCCCCCGTCTTAGAGAGCTCCTGGTGTTCCTCTGTTGTTTTAGAGGCTCTGCTGTAGCACAATGGCCGCCAGAGGCTTTTCAGCGCAGCAGCGTGAACAGAGGAACCACAGGCCAGGGCTGCGGCTTCCTCCCCATTTGTTTTCCAAGTCATTCATGTGACACAAAGAGGCGGATGTGGTTGAAGGTGATTTCACCTGAAATGTTGTGGCGAAGAGCAGCGACTGGAATGACAGAGATGTAGCAGTGAGGAAACGCAGCACAGTAACAGCCGTGAAGCAGCCGCCTCTGTGGTTTTTACAGAATAAAGTCTTTCATCAGGAGAAGGAAACGTCCTAGAGTCTGTCTTCTCTTTGCGTGAACAGGTGCGACATGAGGAACAAAAGGAGAAAACTCTACCTCCATCAGAATGAGCTTATTGTTTGGAGGACAATGGGAGGAAAAGGGCAGAGTGCTCAACACAGCACTGAAATGAAACACCAGCTGATCATGAGAGTTAACAACGTTCAGAATGCCCCATCTCAGATGTTTGTGTGCTGACTCACAGGAGCGCCATGGTGATGTTTCTCTGTCATCTCCTGTTCAGTTTATCTGCCCTTTGACCTGTCACACTCAGATTATTTGCATGATAGGAAAAAGAAAGCTCTGAGTTACTGCAGTCCAAGTCTGCCAACCTCTCAGGCTGCATATTAATATACGAGGACAAACTATAAGAGATACAAGTAAAACATTAGACATGAAATTAATCAGATTAATGTTTTAAAGGAACGAGTAAGAAAATGAAAAACAAAGGTCTCATGTTCAGAGTGAACAGATTAGAAACTGGTATGATGATTAACAGCTCCTAAAGCTGCTTGTTGCTGTAGCTCATGTGAACTTTAACCACATTTTATCCCACAATGCAGCAGTAAAAAAAAGGAATTTTGCAATCATTTTTTTTTCATCAGATGATGCAACGTAAAGACAGGGAGACGGGATGAATGTTTGTGCAACACAAACTATTCGATTATTCATATTTGATATAAAGAAGACAATTAATTTAACTGGAAAAAGCTGTGAAGATACTGAACTGATTGTCTTCCACCCAAATGAACCAATAAGTAATTCAGTTGCAGCAGATGTGTTCGTGCAGAAAGAGCCCAGAGCCTCGCTGCTAGAAACTCCTCCACTGTTCAGCTCTGAATGGATCCACAGAGGAACATGAAGCTGCTGTTTCCCTCCTGCTGATACACACTGCTGGACAGTTGGCTGAAAGAAGCATCCTCAACCTTTCCTTCACACGTAGAAAAAAGAATTCCAGCTTTTCTGGAAATGAGACCGTTATAACTTGATAACTAGGAGAGTCCCAGCAATGTCTTCCATCCAGGAAGGAAAAACTCTGGTTGGGAGTTTAAACTGGTAGTTGGTGGTTCAGTGACATGCTCACCACCAACACATTTAGCTCTGTCACAAAGACAACCTACGATGAAAATAGAGCAGCGTCTGAAATGTTCTGAGTAAACTGTGCTGTTTAATGGCTTCCATGTCTGCTTCCACAGCAGTCTCCTTTTCCTCATCCTCCTCTTTGACTTTCAGATTGATAATAAAAACAGTGACATCCCAAAACTGCTGTCCATTTTTTTTGTTTTGTTCTCCGTTTGACCTTTCTGACAGTTTTTATACAGTCCACCATCTTCTAAATATGTATTCTCCAGAAACCAATCTTTATGCTTCCTTAGAGATTGAAACCTTTTCTCCAGCTAGCCTCATTGATTAGTGGTTTTCTTTTGGATACTCAGCTGTTCAGTCCCAACTCCTTGATTTCCCTTCACATTGTGCTCTTACTGTCACTATTACACCATTCGGAGTTCTACTGTTGTCCTTCTTTCATTTGATAAAGCTTTGAAGTGCTCACCTATCACCACCATTCCATTTTTTTTCCTAACCCTATTTCTTTCTGAAAGACGATGGTTAGGGTCCCTTGAAATTAGGGGTGCGCCGATTTCCTTAATTTGGGAGATCGGTGATCGGCCGATACTTACGTGTGAAGCTGGTCTTCAGCAAAGGGCTAGAAATCAAACACTGTCCTGTTCTCCCGTGAGAGAGGTTTGACCGACAGATCGGCCCACCAGCTCATGTCTGCACGTTAACAATAGTCACCCCACTGGTACCAACTCAGCGACTTTCTTGCTATATTTAACAACATTTCAGACAAAAACACTGGTATCAGCGAAAATCAAAATCGGCAGGTCAGAATTTTTGGATATCGGTAATCACCGATTGGACAGAAAACTGCAATCGGTGCATCCCTGTTTGAAAGCCATTTTATTATTTTCCAATTTTAGTAATATTTTTTCCAAATTCCAAATTTTCTGAATTCCATTTTAAGCATTGGGTCCTGGTTCTACACTTTCCTTCCAGGTTTTGAAAATGTGTTGGACAATTCTCAACCCAGTTTTAGTCGTTTCTGCCTCTGCTTGATGGCAGTGATCTGACCCTTCTTAAACTTTTCCTCAGCCACAGGATGTGTCTTTCTACATAATTGTGTAATAAATGAAAAGCTACTCGTTGCATCAGGTTAAAGAACTTGTTGCAGCTGAAAGATAATCGCCTGCAGTAATTATTATTATAGGCGGCTTGGATCTGTTTGCTTAGGTAAATCCAGGTGGCAACGTTTTTGGCCAGCCAGCAAAGTTCCCTCTCCTGTAGCCGAACGCTTTCATTTGACCATGAGCATGTTGACAACAAACCAATTCCTATTGATGCAGTTTGTCATATTTTTTACTTTTCTAACAAGCTTGAGGTAAAATGGCATCTTTCTTCTTCAGATGAAAGAAACATTACTAATATTTACTTTACAAAACCTTCATTCAAAAAGCCAAACTAATCTTTTTGAAGTATTTTCCTTCCCATTGCTGAGGTTTTGGATAAGAAATGTTACTGAACCAGACACTCACCCACAGCTTGCTCTCGTAGTAGAAAGCGTCCAGCAGTTTGACGATGTTCTGATGATCACAGGAGGCCAGGATGTCGATCTCCACCATGTAGTCCTCCAGTTCCTCCTCTGTCTTCGTATCGATGACTTTGGCAGCAGCGAGGACGCCTGTCTGCTTGTTCTGAGCCTGGAGGTAAAAACACCTATTTAATCCTTCTTCATTTCTTTATACAAGCTTCAGACAGGCTATACAGAAAACACACACATGCCAGAACCATTTGAGCCAGTAGGACAGTAACAACAGGGTTAAATCCCTCACTATGCGTAGTGTCGAACTGGAAATTCCTTCGGACTGTTTTGGCTCCTCGGCAGACAGGATGTACTCAACGAAGTCGCCGCTGCGATATGGGATGCAGCCACTTCCTGCCGATTCACAGCTCCACAGTGAGCTATGAACAGCATTTAAAGTTTAATAAACTCCCATCACTTCTGCAGCTTACAGTGTGAGCAGACAGAGGCATGGAGTTAGAACGGAAGAGTTTAATATTTCTGGATAATTATATAATCTGTAGGCTCTTCTCATCTGACTGCAGCTGGAAATATGAGCCATCATAATGTCATGTTGTCCAAATATTGCACTGCTCTAACTTTAAATGCCTCTTTACTGTGCTTTTTGAAAGACTTTTTATTCAAAATGACATAAATGAATATTGTAATTAATAAATTATTAAAACTTACTCCAAATAAATAAAAAAATTTATTAATATTAAAAACAGATTTTTTTTTTATTGTGGATGTTATTTTGTCAGTTTTATTTATTTATTTAATAATGCTACTTTACAGTCTGAGGATCTTTTTATTCCATATTCTCACATTCTTAAATGGGGCAGGTTTGGCCACAAAATAAAACACTATTATATACATTAAAAGAATAAAATAATCAAATAATAAATGCTAAAATAAATAAATAAAACAGTTTTTGACAAACTCATATAATCTTTATTTAAACCATATAAGTGACTGAACTGATTATTTTCTGCCATTTTTGTAACAAGACAAAATAGCTACCTGAATAAATCACATCTAAAACAAATAATCAAGGAAAATAATGTAAATCCTATAATTCCATCATTTTATTTAAAAACACAAAAGGTTATTGAGTCTTGGATGTAAAATGCTGTCAATGAAGTGTGTCCAACTGCTTAAAAGCATTGCATTGAACTCATGCAACTCAAACTAGATCTGGGATATCAACCAAAACCACCAAGCTCCACTTCCTACTGGACAACAAAAACCACCAGCAGATGGTTTTTATAAACCAAAAAAGGTTTGGCTTACTAGACAGCAACTATAACTACCATCTGAGGTAATAGGATAATATTTTGCAAGTGTTATGAACATGTATTTTTAATGCTGATGTAATATTTAGCTACTTGGGCAGAGTTTCACAGCGGCCGGTTCTCACACAGAACACTACTGTATTCGCCTGAAATGTTAAAGGTCGCAGAGTGATGGAGTAAGAGAGGAAACAAGAAAACAGGCATAGATAGCAAGATTTTTGAATATCATGCAGCCCTGTCAGTTATCAAACTATGCATCAAGTTCAGTTTAGGATTCAAAAAAAGTTTTCTATTTAAGGAAACCCAGTAGATTGCAGCATTCACTTCTCCTGAACAAGTAGTGAAAATAGACATTAACTTGATTTGTGTCTTTGCAGCAATCCCTCATACAGAGCATACATGTTGGGGCAGTGGAGAGGAAAACTCCCCTGAAACAGGAAGAAACTTCCAGCAGAACCAGAACCCGGCTCAGTGTGAACAACCATCTGCCTTAACTGACTAGAGGGTTGAGAAGACAATGATCGTCATCAGAACTAACAAGTACAAATCTCTTCATTTTCTAGTTTAGATGTTTCTAATTTATTGGCTTCTGTGCATATTCTTCATTCAGAAAATGAATGAATGTCATATTCTGCTTGTTTCCCTCAAAATAGTTCCATAATTTTCCAGCATGGTGACACCACCCTCAGCCTGAGCTTACTTGAATAACATTTCTCTTTCTGACTGCAGAGTAATTGGATTTTCCTTTGTACTTTCTGTTTGTGGTGTTGATGATATGTTGCCCTGGTAGGGCTAAATGTTAGCATTTTAAGTCTGCCTAGTGATTATTTTCAGTGCAAGTCGCAGGTGATGCAGGAAGAATTGTTAGGACTTTAAAATAACATAAATTAAACCTTTTGTTGATCTTTGATACTAAAATCTGACGTTTCCACCTGAGTTTACTCTGGTACTTTGCTAATAAAGTGGAACAAATAAAGACATGCAAACAGATATGCTCAAAAAACCTCATGGTTTGCCTCATGCCTTCTGCAACGCCACCAGAGACGTGTGCTTGTGTGGGGAGTAGATTTTATTTTGATTAAATTATTTCTCTAAAATTACCAAAAGAACAGAACCTCCTACCATGATGTGTTCTACTGGAAATAACGATATTTAACCTGGGTTTGATTGACTTCACAGAAAAGTTATGTTAGCAGCTTTAAATTATGAATTTTTGAAATAAAGGTGGGATTTTAAATAAAAACATTATCATAAAAGAAAACAAAAGTACATCAAGGGGGAACCAACCTTAAAGACTTTGCCGAACGCTCCATCTCCCAGTTCTCCAACTATTTCCCAAATCTCCTCTGGGTTTTCATCCCTGCGCACATGTTCGTATTGCTTCTTCTTCTTCTCCACTCCCAGTTTAAATATCTTACGGAAATTAAAAAACGACATAATGTCTCCTGCTTGAAAGTTCATTAAAGAGTAAGACAAAACTGCAGGTTTGGAGCAGGTTAATGTTGTCCCATTGGGAATACAAACTCAAAAGCTTTCATAACAGTCCAGATCCAAACCTTAGCTTAGCCTTTGACACCAATCTGACCAGTCCACCCAGCGGCTATTTCACTCATAATATAAACACTTTGTACACATAGAATAATAACCACTAAAATCTTAACCGTTTTGCAGCAAGTAAAACGTGTATAATTTTTTCTTCTCCTTTCTTAAAGAAGTAACTGTTTCGGGAATCTCGTCGTTGTTCCAACTGGCCCGACAACAACCCAGTCTGTCTGTGGCTCTCTTTCTTCAATAAAAAAAACACATACAAAAGACAAAAAAAAAACAAGTACTGTCCAAATCCTCACGTTGTTCACGATAAAGTCCCTCTCTACAGTCCAAAAGGACACCAATGTACGCAGTTTATCCGCGGTTTAGTGTTGGTAAAAACCGTTAAAACGGTCATCTTTTTCCGGAGCGGCTCGGGCTGCTCGGTGCCTCGTAGCGGATTTAGTGACCGAGCGCGTTCACGCACATCACAGCGCGTGCCAGCGCTTCTTTTCTTCTTGAGCTGTGACAGTTGGTTAACGGTTGGTAAATGAGACTAAAATTAGCTTTCTGCTGCCCTCATCTGACCGAGGTAACCAACAGAAACACAACAGCTGCTTAAATTGCTCCCCCTGCCGCCTTCTCAACCAAAGCAACGATCTACAAGCGCTTTATTATTTGTTACAGTACGGAAACAGCCAAAGTCTCTTTGTTTCAGTGAAACTACGTCTACCATGATGCATTGCGACACAATGCAATGTGTCGCAATATATATTTTCAGCGGTAACCAACATATATATATATATATATATATATATATATATATATA